>JAUZST010001036.1:0-118161 GCA_034779995.1 Parotocinclus haroldoi | reverse complement strand
TTCCCTTCCCTTCCCTTCCCTTCCCTTCCCTTCCCTTCCCTTCCCTTCCCTTCCCTTCCCTTCCCTTCCCTTCCCTTTCCTTTCCTAGCCAAGCCAAGAATCTTGTAACTTTCCCTCAAGAATAATCTATAAAAAGAAGTATGAGGAATAACAATACACAGACATTTTAAGCACTGTAATAAAGGCCCTGTAGTGGGATAACGAAGCTCCAGCCGGGCTCGTGTGCTTCTCACCTGGTTCAGCAACTTCGCTCTGCAGCCGTTCATCTATTCCCTGTTTCTATGACAACGTCTCCTCAGCCTGCCTGCAACTTTTTTTTTTTATAATAACAAAAATGGGATCATGTACTCATCGCTCCCATATTGATCCTGCTCAACTTTTTTGGAATTTATTGCAAGCTTCGCGACTTATTGAGCCATTACACGACATCATCAGTGCGTAGTGTGACCTGACGTAAGGATAGGGTCATAGCGAGGGCCGTGCATTGGATTGGACCGACGGCTAGATGGTAGACGGACAGGCACTTTAAAACGTGGCCTGTACATTTGGCTCTTCGCTCTGTAAAAACACTTATCTCGTTTAGGTCAGGGTTTTGCCGAGGTTTGCTTCAGAGCGAAATCTTCCTCCAGGCGAAGCTCTGAAGAAATGTTTACAAGAAAAAAAACGAAACACAAAACGTTTTTGAGGAGGCTCGCTCGAAATACTCTCAGGATGCTTCGGAGTGTCTCTCCATTTCTGCAAAGGCTGTCTTTACAGGTGAAGAGGTCCTGAATGAAGATTAGACCTCTGCAAATAGAGGGTAATCACCGCTGATCTGACTCAATTGATCTAAGCGACGCAAATCCCGAAAAGCGTTCGTTTTAAATGTACCTCAAGGCCAGGGTTTCAAAACTGGCACCACAGGGAGCTCGTAGGAGAAGTGCCGGAGCCGTAATGACGATTTTTAATCAGAGGAAATGCACCTTTAGAGGACGCGGGGCTACATAAAACCCAAACTTAAGCCTCGGCGCCACGGCAGTGTTACAATCGCTGAAAATTACGGTGCTTTGAGCACTTAAAGTAAAGTAAAACACATTTTGGATTCAACTAAGCAAATATTTAAGAGGCGTTTGTCTGGATAATTAAAGCAGAGATTAATTACGTTTAACCCTCGTAGGCGCGAGTGCGTTTTCTCTCTCTTTTTCATTACAGACATGCCCACTCAGCATTGAGGTGGCACTCGGGTCGAGGCGTGTTGTGCGCGGTGATGCGGGCAGCATGTTGAAACGTAAAGGTGCTTTGCAGGAAATGTAATTTTGCTCCAACAGATGGTCCTGTCTGGTATTGTGGAGGAAAGCACTTCGATAAGGAGCTGTTTATTCCCTGTGGTTCTTACTGGGCAGGAGAGACGCCTTATTCATGCAAACGTCTTCATCTGTTCGAACCGGTTCATCCAGACGAAAGAGAGACATCTGCTGCAGCGCCACTTGATGAAAGGCCGCGTTTGATTTGCTCGTGTCCTGAAAAACAACCTCCATTTTTGACTAAGGAACAAACCCTTGTTTTCCACCATCGAAGAAACATCGCACTGCCAGGATTAATGAACCTCACGTCACGATGGAGCTCTCCGTCTTCTCCTCTTCTGGAGGGTACGATCCCAAAAACCGATCTAGATAATACCGGGGGTCAAAAATGAATGATTATAGATATTACTAAGTAACTAACTAACTAATTACTAAGTGTATTTTGCTGGCTGCACACAACCTAGAGAGATTAAGCCGACTTGAAGGAACGCAAGCGCCTTTTAAACACGTCAAACCTGAGCTCTTACTGGACCCTGGATAAAGAACTGGCAGCTACACCCGGTCCTGTGTTGCATCACAGCTAGGTCCCTCTGCCGCTGTCACATTGACCCCATTAATGACAGGTTATTCATCTCGTAGAAGTCTTCACAACAAACGATCTGGTACATAAAAAGGACTTTAATCTTCCGGACGGGAGGAGGATCGCTGCAGCATGACCGTTTGATCAGTTCCGCTTCAGTTACCAAGTCACTTTAAACCGTTTAGAGCGTTATCAGAGTGGCTGAAGCTCTTCTTTTTAAAGGGTTAATCATCCCCTCTGTACACTTTGGATTCTTCTAGCTCTTAAGCGCTCTGAGAACACTCTGAAACTCCTCTGACTGGGCTGTGGGATTAGTAAAGTCCTGGAAATGATGGGGTCATTTCTGCCTTCTTCTATAATATATAATGACGTTCGGGTATAATCTTTATAATGACCAGGGGTCTTTTTGATCGTTCACACTCTCCTGCTGACTGGGACGCGGACCAAGAACACATCGGAGACCCAAATTGACAACCTGTATGAATCTACAGGTCTGTTCTTTACCTACCGGACACGCGCCTGCTTTGTGTTCCCCAGTCTTTAAGGGGCTGCCTCGTTCTTTTCATCTCTTTTATCTTCTGCCATCTTTTCAGTACCTAATGGCGTCCATACGTATTCATAACATACCTCTTTTAGGGCCGGAACAAGAAAGGAAAGGCACACCATGCAGAGAGAATCCTTTACTAATGCCAAGGCTCCGTTGTTTGTTTGTTTCTTTTTTTCAGGCCCTGGTGCTGATTAAAGCTTAACCGTCCAGACACGTCCTCATCTTGTGCCCTAACGTTGCCCAGCTGCCGTATCACGGCGTCCTCTCTGGGCAGGCCGCGCCCTAACGAGTCTCACGGTTTGGATCCAGGGGTCGATACGCCGATGTGAAAACGAGGGTCGTTATGGCGCGAACGTTCAACGGCTGCATGACCCGGTCTTTGTTTTTGCGTTCTTACTGCACGCTAAGTATTTTTCGAGAACGATAAAGAGAGACTGTTTTAGAGAGTGACAGGGCGGGAGAGCGTAGAGGTACTGAGGGGATTGGAGAAGCAAATCGAGTGAGCTGAGGCTGAGTAAGACGGATGAGAGGAGGGTGAAGGACTGAGGGCACGAGGCGGAGAAGAAAATGGGGATTTAATATCTGAACGTTGAATCGGAAGCTCAGCCTTCAGCCGTAATTAATTTGGCCCGTCGCGTTTTGTTTCATTACCCCCGTACCGCTAGTGCGCTAATTATGAACGCTGAGGCAGAGGTGGTTATTCGTGCGGTTTTCGGCGTCTCTTTAGCGCGCTGGTTGCCCGGAGATGACGCGTAATGGTCGTTAATTGTGTGTGGTCCAGCATGAAGTACAAAATGACCGATGTAAGTAGGGTCGGGGTCCGTCACAAACGAAGGCTTCGTGCTGGAAGATGTCTAACAGAGCCTGAGCTTTCTGCAGCTGAATCACCGAGTCGTGAGCCGGCCTGCTTTTGTTTGTGTCTCCTTCACGCCCACACCTACCTTCGTTATTCTTACCCAGCAGACGTTTGGAATCCTAACTACCTGGGGTGTGATGGGGCTATTGAACCGAGCAAACACTTTATGGCCTCCTGTATAATGAAAGGTTTAATAAAGATAAAGATATTAAATCCGAAGAACGGCAAGATGGGGGCAACTCTAGTTGGCAACCTAGTGCCCAAGTTTGATCCCCACTTCGGCTGGCACTCTCTGGATTCTCGATCAGTGCCAGGAGGCTTCTGATTTACGTGGAGGATCAACCTTCAGCAGCCACGACCTGATACTTCTGGCTCAAAGCGAATAACGAACGTAAACACCAGGAGGAAACGGCGGGTGTGGCTGTGCTTATGTCATCATGAAGCACCGAAGACTTTTGCGCAGGTCCAAAAACAATTGTCGCCGTGCCACTAGAGCCGAGGTGTGTGTGTGTGTGTGTGTGTGTGTGAGAGAGTGTGAGTGTGGACAGGCTGATAACGCTGATAAAAGCTCACGCATGGCGTATCCAGGGCTGACGTTCCCACTCTCTTTCGAGCACCATCTGGAGCCCTGGAGATGCCGGAGCAGAGTGGCAGCTGCGTCTTGAAGGGGGCATCACCAGCGCCCGCCTCGGAGACGGCCAGATTCGTTCCACCTTCTGCTCCAGAACGCGTCATGCCACGCACGTCCTCTGGATGGCAGGAAAGACTCAGAGGCTGGGCTTCGAGTGAATTATTCAGCGCACACATAGTTAGTCCTGTTTTTCTTTGTTTATTATTTATGTTCTGCCAGCACACGGGCGAGGTTTCTTCTTCTTTTCCTTTTTTTTTCCTCCCCCTTTGTGCGGCTGTTAGAAAGTGCTGCGTGGGAGGTCTGACTGTATTTTGCCCGGGGCAGAAGGAAAGGTGCGAAATAAATGTGCAGATGCTAATCATAAAGAGGAGCCCACCTCGCTCGGGTTTTAATCCGTAGCCCAAATAGGGAACGCGCTTTGCATTTGTGCGCTTTGATGACTCACGAACGGTTTCACCTTCTCACGCAGGAAGCAGGGGGCTGGCACCGGGCGTCATACCACGTCGTTAGTCCTCTAATTGCTCCGTCTTCCCCACCCGATGCCATGCAGGATCTCACGCCATTTCACGCTTGGTCCCTTGGTTTGCTGTACGGCCAAAAGTATGCGGACAGCCCTAATAAGTGACCCGTCATTTCAGCCACTCACAGATTCAGAGACGGTTCTTCGTCCCGAAGCAAGTCCAGATTCCTGTTCTTGGAGGACAGGAGTCCCAGACGCTTACGCTCCCGATGTTGGCTCAGTTTAGGCACTCACGGATTGCCAGTCAGAAAAAGGCTCCTCATGGCAATCAGGCTCTTTGAATTTAATCCAAACGTGGCCAGTGGAGCCAGATCTGTTCTGTTGCTGTTGCAGCCCACCCGTCTCAAGCCGGGCGTGTGAGTTCGGCAGAGCTTAACGCATCACCGACGTAGTGCAGGCTCTTCTGCTCTGCAGTTCCCGTGGCCCCGTGTGTTTGGTCACGACCGCGACGTTTCAAGCCTTCGAACCTGGAAAGAACTACACATCCCACGATGCTCCTGTAAGCAGGCGCCACCCTGCACCAAGAAAGTAACTTCAGTAACGCGGCGCCTACTAAGATCCCCCCCCCCTCGCCACCTGACAGACTCATTATATCCCTTTGCCGCGGCTGCACAGTTGCATAGTCGGCTTAAAGACGTGCGTTAACGTCAATATGTCAGTGTATTACACTCCACCGGAGCAGATTACATGCTCATTTACATTAAGTGCCGGAGCCCCGCGATTCTGTGTGGCTCGGCTCCTCTGTGTGCCCGAGCGGCGCCTCCGTGAATGCTAATGCGCTCGCCCCGGAGATGCCGAGGCAAGCGAAGGCGAATACGCAGCTCGAGAATGAATATGCATGTCATACTAATTGGTCCTCCAGCTCCATTACAGGTCTTGCCACTGAACAAATCAAATTAAGCCAGCTTTGCCACCGATGCCCCTTTGAGGGCATTAAAATGCACACAGATCTCAAAGCGAGCGGCTGCTTACTGCAAGGTGTGCAGGACGAGGCTTAGCCAGCCTTTCACGCGTCAACCCGCTGTCAGAATCATCCACGAACGCCGGCCAGTGTCGGAAGGACCGTATTTTTTTGGCGCGACATCACCGTGTTCGCCCTTAGGTTACCCTTTTTTGGAGCGGCTTCGTATTTCGTATTTCGGCCTTCCTTTACCCGCCCCGTGTTTCTTTCTTTCTTTATTTCCAAAACCAGATGTACACGGTGTTAACCGCCGTTTGCATTTTTTTACTGTCAGCACCAAAAAGGCCAAAAAAATTTAGCCGGGCTAAAAAAAAAGGAAAAAATCACATCGAGGCTTTAATGAACATCCTGCGTCTTTTCGTCGCTTTTTGCATTGCGTTTGGTCCGTAATGGGCTTTAAACTACCGTGTTTTGTTGTGTGGTTTGGTTACCGGGCCGTGGCAACCCATCCAGGGTACCTTTGCCTACCCTGACCACCTTATTTTAGGGCTTTTTTTATGGGGTTGACCCTTTTGATCAAGCCTACATTAACTTTCAATGCAATTGTTTGAGGGCTTGCTCATGTTTTCTGCTTCTCACTGAGACGTTTGCTACAGCCCCTAATTTCAGGTGGTCCGCTGGTACAGCTGGCACTAGTTGATAAGATCAGCCGTGGCAGCAGATTGAAGATTGATCATCAGGAGCACTTATTAGGTCCCCAAATGGTCCTAACTGTTGTCAAACGAGTAAAAAAAGGGGCCAAACGTATTACAGCCCCCCGTCGTTGGGCGGCTATCGAACCGTTATCGACGCACATGGACGTCAGCTGCTTTAACATGAGCCGTTACCCTAATTAAGTCGGGCTTATTGACGGGCGTAATGTAGTGCTGCGGGTCTCCGACCTACAGGAGGCGAGTCGTTTATCATTCATCAATTATTGACGCCACTATGGATTCGTGTGCAAATGTCAATCGCCTGGGTAAACGAGTTCAGCAACTCGGATGGATTTCCCGTTTTGGTTTTTAAAAAAATCACAGAAATGTAGAACTTGATTATGACTGTGCTGAACCACGCTTCCTTAAGACGGACGGAAGTCCAAATTTTTCACGTTTTTCAGATTTCTAACCAAATTCTTTAAGCCTTGCCATGAAATGAGCATGAAAAAATGGTCAAAAGATCTTTCCCAAAGTCCAAAATGTGCTCCATTTTTCCAAAATAGCTGCTTTTTATTGACCGTACATGCACAGCTGAGTCTCTCTCTCTCACACACACACACACACACACACACACACACACACGCAAACAGACAGGCACATACCTTATACATATACACCCACACTCGCTCACACTAATTGACGGGGAAAAGTCAGTCGGATCTTCATACCGTGAAAACAGAGACCACACATCATCCACGTTTCTGCTGCTACCTGCTGACCCTAAAACTACTGCAGGTGAGTAAGCCCACCCCCCGAAAACGGAACAAAAACATTGTTCTATTTCTCCTTAAGCAGCCCTGTCTTTTGGTTAAGCTTCTGTAGTTTAACTAGGCAGCGCCTCGGAATAGGTGTTGCTGAGTTCAAATCGTTCATTAAAACAGAGACTGCTGAGCTGAGCTGAAATGTGAAATGCCAAATATTAAAGCCAAACGAGCTCAGATAAGGTCTGTAATGGGTATTTTGTCCGGTAAGCTCTGGGTAATTTCACTCTCTGATTAGGTCTCGGTAGGTTTAAGCTCTAATATTGTCCTCCTGCTTCATTTTTGGGGGACGGGAGAGACACGAGAAGAACAATCTAAACAATCAGGTTTCAGGTTTCTTCTCATAAAGACGCAGAAGGAGTTAAAAAAAATGGTGCAGAAAAACCCCTCGCGAAGCCTTCGCTGAATCCGTTACTCGATCCACGGACGCGTGTTTTCAAAGCCGTCCAACAGCTAAGGTTACACAACGTCTGCTCACAAACGATGATCGAGTGCATTCGCGAAGCTGGCATTTTGCCAAGGCATCAGGGTGTACAGGCAATTTAGAGGGGCACAACTGTACCCATCTGCCTGCCAGTCGGTCGTAGAGGCTTCCTAAGGAGTTTTTCCTTGCCTCCTTTGGCTTTGGCTTGAATGCTTTATAGTGGCCTAATACTTTTGGTAGGTGACCTCGCCAGACGCGCTCTCAAGCTCGTCTTTCGGAACTGACCAAATCTTTCTGCGCTTACCTTCTGGAGATGGCGAGCGGGCTCGAATTCCGCGGCCCGTTTTGACATTCTGCGCCTGTACGAGTCTTTCGGAGGATCTGATAGACGGCGGGAGCTTCACAAATCCACGCCGGCGTTAATTTGGCGCGAGGCTCGTTCAGGACTTGGTCTCGGCCGTGGTTGATTGAACGAAAGCGAAATGGCACGGCGTCCGACGAAGCGTCGGCTGATTTGTTATCGCTGACAAGTGCAACCTTTTTATCGACGAAGCCGCGAGAACAAGCGTCGAGCAAAACGCGGCGTGACCTTTGAAAATATCACTCCGGCCAGCACGGTTCCCGCTAATTTTGTTTTCTTGGGGGCGCTCGGGATGGCACGCACTTCAGAAAAAGGTTAGAACGGCCCTTTAAGCTGCCATTTAACCGGCAAATTGTACCGCCTTACTTACTCCCCGGTTACATATTTATAAATTTCGCCTTCGAGCAGTTTGAATACATTTGGCTTCTCCAGCCTTTTCTTCTCGTTCTCGTTTGTATTAGCCTGCTTGGGTCGTCGTTTTTTGGTCCCGTAGCGCTGTGTTTTTAAGAAGGGCGAGCCCATGAGGAAAACCCAGGGAGATTTCTCATCGTTGCATCATTTTCAGGGTTTCTGATGGACAGGATCTGCAGATTTTTTTTTTAATGCAGAGTTACAAAACTTACCGCCAGCAAATGATATGATATGTTTTATTTATACAGAGCCTTTCCCAGAGACAAGGTTACCAAGTTTGCAGATGGCACCAACGCAAAATGACACACAAGTCCCTCTGAAGCTGCAGCTGCGCTAACTGGTATGGCCTGGACGGTCACAGTCCATTTGATGCCAGATGCCTCTATCCACAATATGCCCCCGAAAAAGGCAGCAGGCCGCGTAAATGTAAACGCACATCGTTACTGCCTCGGGAAACACCGAACTGGGACCAGTAAAGAGTGGAAGGATGACAGAGGGGTCACAACGCTCAGCTCAGGTGCCAAGATGCCAACCCACTACCGCGGAGACCCTTATTGGGTCGGTATGCTTGAGCATGAAACGTCTTTGGACCCGTCTCTCCCTTGAATCGAATACCTCTTTCGTTTTCCATCTTCACCGTCGTGTCTCCTCGGCTGTGCGTCCGCAATTGTGCAAAATGAAAACAACTCCCCGTCTCCGCCCTGGGCACCATGTCTTCTTCCTTGGCTAAATCAGACTACCCATGAATTTCAAGAGCACGGACGGGCCAAGCCATTCAGATCTCACCGTCCAGCATTCTCTCCGCAGCTGCCTCCCAAAATCCACCTCACCCGCTCCCCCTGGCGCCTCAGGAACCCTGAGTCATGTCTCATAAGGCTCGTGCCCATCTGTGCCCGTGTCCTACTCTCATTTTTGGTCCCCTTCCCCAAGTAAGACCCCACGCCGGCCTCTGTCTTTAACTTCTAACATAATTACTCTACGTTCCCGTCTCACTCTGCATTCCCATTAGGCCTTGTATTCTTTCTAAACGAGCGTTTGACCTCCTGACTCGGGCCACGTCTCATCGCTTCGCCACAAGCACGCTCGACTCTGACTGGGCTGGCACGGGCTCTTTTCTGTCACGATTAATCAGTGGCGAGGTGACTTCGGTGAAGGGGAGAGCTGCAGGAAATTAGCATAATGCACGAGACAGCATGTCGATGCCTGGTGGTGGAGCCAAGAAAAAGTGAAAAAGGACGTTTAGAGAAAGACTAAGCCGAGAAGAAATTTGCCAATATGAATGAAAGCATTGAGTTCTGAACAACACAGTCATTTTTAGGTTTGGATCTTTTATAAAACCATAAAAAAAACAACATAAGAAAAGATTTTGATAGGATGGACGGCCCAAATCCTGCACCCGGACGCCTAGAAGAGCCCAAAATAAATGGGAATTCAGCATAAAGGAGTCGAGCTGGAGCAGTTTGAGAGTTCTTTTTGAGATGTTCCTTTACCACTGAACCATAAAAAAAAAAACTCAGCAGTAATCGAAGCAGTATTTGTGAAGTAAATTACGATATTTACTATGGGAAGGTCCTTTCGCCCATTAAAACTAACTTGGCTTTAATCACCTCCCGTCCTAAGAGCGTGAAACGATGCACGATGTTCACTTTTAGCCCGAAACTTCCAGACTAATCGTAGTGCAGATGTTTTTACAGCCACTGCCAGGTCATAAAAACCCACTCTCGGAGGCTGGAGCCGTGACAAACTTTCATTTGCAATCGGAAGCGTTTAAATGTTTCATAAGTGAAATCAGTCAGGAAATGGGTTGTCATAAAGCCATCTCGAACCACCTCCTGGTTTTATTTTGAATTCGTTCGAGCGGGACGTGCACTCCCGTTTGTATTCTTAGCGGTTCGGCTCGGCTATGCGAGCCATGGCTGTATTCCAAATGGCTTTTGCTCCCTATTTAAGCGCACTAGAGTGTGGAACTGAATAATGAATCACGCGTCCACTGTGGCACTGCAAACACAATTAGCAGGGTTTTGCTGTCCCACAAACGTGCAGCTATTTTATTAGCCCGTCTAGTGCGCGATACGTTATTAAGGGAGGGTCCGTTCTCTTTTCAGACCTCCCTGTTTTCACCTCCAGGGCTCTACGTCGGGTGAAACTGGAATCGATTTGCGTTTTTGTGTTTTGGACAGATCTCAGAAGTTAAAGCAGGGGCGGAAAACCTAGAACAACGTTTGCAGAAATTCTTACGATAGCCATGCCTTGAGGACTCTTGGCAAAACTGCAAATGGCGACAAGAATGCGTGTGATGTCTTTCCTGTAACCTTTATGCAAATCCATTCAACACACAAACTCGGCAAAACTACCCATGTGCGTCGATCCGAGGAAGAGGAAATGAATCTGCACAAATGATGGCGTTGACCTTTTTCTGATCCAGCAAGCATCCCCAGACTTCGGCGCCGAAGGGATGTACGGTTTTAGCGGTGAAGCCGTTTCCACAAATACGTACTAGAGCGCAGTTTTCATGAGTGCACGTTTTCCAGACTCCACAAACGTCCTGCTTGACGAGTTGGACGAGGAACAGCTGAACCTGGATCGTTAAAGCGTCCAGTACGCGTGATTTAACGATGACGGGACAAAGACGTCCATAAATCGCCCACGACACTTTAGAATTGTTCAGGCTGGTGCCCGAGCCAGAAATATCACTGAGCAGGAGATCATCCTCTGGATGCAAGTGTGGCAAATCTGCTGCAGACAGCTCAGTGACAGGTACGGCAGAGGCAGCGGGAGCAAAGGTGTGAGACGATTCACGTAAAGCTTTCCGCTTTGACGTTTGCAATCAGGAGAGTGAACCGCATCATTGCGATCGATAACCATGGAATCAAACGTATAAAGGATCTAAATTTGTGCTCGCAGGGGGGAACCAGGACCGAGATTTGTTCTGCCCCAACAATTAAAAACAGCAAAACAGCAGTGGAACAAAGCTAGATCAGTGAAGTAACTTCAGGTTTATATTCCATCGTCTATCCTATAGCTGTTTATTTGGGGACGGTACGTTCTGTCTCTGCACCTCGTAGCCGGTGCCAGTCTGCTGGGACGTTGATTTTGAAACCACTATAAGCATGATACAGTTAGAGAAATGGGGTTTGAGCTGCCTTCGCCCTCACCCTTACCCCCTGCCTTTGCTTCTGCCCCTCATCGCTTCACTCCAATAGCTGCCTGATCCTCGGTGGGACACAAAGCAATCTCCGATAGTGTTGCCCCTCGTCATCCATCACGAGCGGCCCGCTTTAGCTTCGGGCGTCCGCATTTCACATTCCGTCGCATTTCTACTATTGCTTTTCTTTGAACATTCTTAGAACTCCACGTGGACCCGGAGTGTAACCTGCATCTGACTGAATCTCCGAGACATCTTACTGATCTCCTAAAGCATTACAGCCCGTCATTCAGTCATTCGGATCAGCCGCGGATCATCTGTGTTTCAGCATCGGTGTAACAGCCATGAACTCTGTGGACCAGCTTTTTCATATTGCACTGAGCAGTAATTACAGATGACTGCTGTATTGATTTGTGAGAAGAGAAAGGAAATGGCAGGGAAGGACGAGGTGAGGTTTCTTTACTTCAGCACACTACAGAGCGAGAGAGAGAGACAGTCTGATAAAGCAAGATCACACATTATTCTCACTTCATTACACACTGAGCCGTTTTTTTTTTTTTAACTCTCCCAAACCTAGCTCTCACTGTCTGTACAGGTGTGAGAGATGTCTTTGTTTCCAGAGCGCGCACCCGCTGTACCAACACTTTCTGGCAGGAGTAATTATCGGATGCATGAGAGAGACAACGCAGGGGAACAAAACGTGGCTGGTGCCGTCACCAAGATGGTACTGTAGCTGTACAGCCCTAAATCTGTCCGTCCCTCCGTCCGTCCGTTTACGAATTTATCCATCCCTGTACCCATCAGTCCATCTACAAATCCATCTGGATTTCTCTGAACGCAATTTCTGCCATTCGGGAGCTGTTTAAGAAGGGAACAGAGACGAACGAACTGAGAAACGGGAATGTTTCTCATTTCTCCTTCCCCGGGTTTGAGCCCAGACCCTCCGAAACTGGTGTTTCCAGCACCGAACCGCTAAACCGGAGTCACGTTATCTCTTTAACAAACACCCAAGCACGTCGTCGTTTGAGAGCCATGTCAGGCACGACCGCTCACCGTTCGGGGAGTACTTTAAATCGGACCCTTTCTCAAATTCCACGATCGTTCCCTGTTTGAAGCGTTCGGGGCTCACGCTGGGAAAGCTTTAAAAGCAGGCCTGAAATTGGAGATATCGATCCGCTATTGTTTTAGCTGCATTCGCACCGCTCGTTTATCCTGCATTAGCTACGGGAGAGCAGATTCACGCTGGGCTTTTGCTTTTAGTTGTGTAACTTCAGGCAGAAGGTGTTGTTTGGAAAGGAATCGGAGTCACTGTTACACAACACGCACTGCTATATGCTTTATTCAAACAGCTACATCCCTGCCACAACGCGTTCACATAAAAACCCACGTCACATCATCAAGGAGTGAGGTCTGCTTTATTAATACGCAGAATTTTACATTACCGGGCAACCTAAATCAACGTTGAGATGCTGTGCTAATCTTTGCTGGGTTGCAATGGGTTTTATGGGATTTGTTAAGAGCATTCTCTCTTCCTTTTAAACAATTTTATAACATGAAAACAATCTTGAGAACCATCCTGCTTCGTATCCCGCCTCTGGTGAGGTGAGGTCTTGCGTTTCACTTCATGCGTCCTCGTATGACGTATGGTTGCGCCCTCTGGTGTCCATAAAAAGCAATTGCACTAGATGGCATAATAAATTCTGTACATTTCGATAAATGGATCTGCAGGATCTCTCCTGTTTCTCTGTCCTTTGTTGTATTGCGAGGGTTCGTTAACTCATCAAATTAATTAAGCTAGGAATGAAGAACGACCCTGTTTCTCACGCTCCTAATTAAGGGAGCCCCGTTCGACCGCTCGCTAATAGCCTGGTGGATCTTTCCCGAAAGCAGCTAAAGATCGATAAATATCAGCGTGGACAATGTCGGGATCAAATGGTGAATTAACGGAAAGGACATCGGTGCCACCTATTTAGTGCGGCGAGCCTGTAGGGAACGATGTGTTAAAACTTAATTCTCTTACCCATATTGGCCATAAACCCCAGTGCACCCTGAGGAGGGAAAAACGTGCCAAGTAATTAGCTTTAGAACAGCTAAGCTTAGGCTCAAGACGTCCATGCCAGCTTGATTAGCATCGACCAGCTAGATATGGGCGTTTATTGCCAGACTAAGCTAACTAGGTACTGTTTGAGCTTCTGTTTCGAGAAACCCAGCCTTTTTAGATGCTAATCTGTTCATATATAGTCAAGCCCCAGCAGCAACATTAGCCAAACAAAGCAATAGAGATAATATTAGAGAAGCTTTTGGGCTGCTCAATCCCAAATGAGGCTATAGCTATCTATTCTTAGACAAACTGGGCATTTTGGATGCAATCCAATTCATAAATAGGCCCATTTGACAGAACTGTGCTGTGAAAGTGTTTTTTCTTCATTTAGTTAGCTACCTGTTAGCATTAGCAAGCAACATAGCTGCAAGTTTATTCCCAAACTAGTTAGCTGATATGAGAGGCAATTTGGGGAACTTTTTTTTATGTTATCTAGTCATAAACAAGCTTAATTGTTGGCACTTTTGATAAGAAGGTATATCAAAGATCATAAACTTTCCTTTCTTGACATCTAGCTGTGTTTATGTATTAGCCGCGTTTAGCCAAATTAGCGCATTAGCATGTTTTTGGGGTGCTACATCTGCTCATATACAGTCCCAGTGGTCGAAACTCTTGGTAAAACAAGTCAAGAAAGTTCTGAAAGTGCATTTTTAGGCACCTATATGCATTTATTTATTGAAACCGAGCCAGTTAGCCACTATTAGCATATCGTTTTCAATGCTAATATGCTAGATAGCGACTAGAGAAGCATTTTTAAAAGCCTTTTTTGAGCAGTTTCTTCTGCTTAAAATGTTGAAAAAGGTTTTGATTACAATAAGATACAGTCTAAGAAAAAAATAGAATTAATAAAATGACGTGAAAGTATGCATAGTAGGTATAGTATAAATAGTAGCATATTAAAATATATAAAATAGCGTAATATAATAAATACTATGTTATACAACTATTATATAACTATAATACAGTGTGCTATTGCTAATCAATTATTATTATTGTTTGATTATGTTAGACCAGAATCAGCCATTTGTCTTCCAATGCAATGTTTGGAGAATTATGGGAAGGTGCCTGGTCCAATATGGCGACTACGCTAATGCATCTAGTAGAGGGTGACACGGGAGTGGATTTTCATTCCTGTCCCATCCCAATCTTGGGTCAGAATAAAAAAAAATCCTGTCCTGTCCCACTCCTGGTAAAATGACTCCAGAAACAAAAAACATAGCTTGAACTACCTAAAAAAAGCCAGGACTTTGCCGGGGACGCCACGTTCATCAGTCACTATAATGACCTTTAAAGTTTGTATGCAATGCGTGAAGTTTGCATGCAACAGATGGCACATGGGTGCCATCAAAGCCGACCGCTGGCGTGCCGTGACGCTGCCAGTTCGACGATTATGAAATCGATGGATGCTTATTGCGTTCGAATGAGGCAAAACGGGAACTGGACCGACAGGATTGTCACACACGTGATGGAAGCCTATGTAATGTTCCCGTATATGGAAGGTTCAGGCTGTATGTACCGTGTACGGCAGGACAGCACTATGCTGCAGTGTTGTACACACACACACACACACTCACACAAGCACTGCAGCAAAAAGCTATTCCTTTGGGAGCTCCTCTGTGTGAGAAGCCTATAAATTGGTGCCTCAGCAATTCATGAACAGAATCCAGTCGTCCCTGCTCATTATAACAATTGCCCTGAACTGTACGCAGCACCATCGTAACGCGCAAGCACACCTCGGCTAGTTGGTGTTCGGACGTTTAAAACTGAAACGGTGAGGGCCGAGAGAGGAGTCGTCCAGAGGATGGGTTGATTCTTTCCCCAGCGAGCGGATCAAAACAATGATCTCAAGCTGTGCAAGACAAATTGGTCTGAATCCTGCCGAGTTTAAGGCAGAGAACCTGATTAGCGGCACCAGCTCCCGCTTGCTCGAGCTCCCCGGGCTTCGCAACCCACAGGAATTGCAGGCCGTACAAATGTGGCCCCGCTGTCAAACCCCCAAGACGTCCAGTTAATGAAAGGAGAAAGAACAAAGAGAGCACTTTAAGGCGAATAACGAAAGGCAGCGCATCTTGCCCGTCCTTGGCTTCACGACTTCTCTCGGCGCAAACGGACTGGGAATGCACGGCGGAGCACGAGTACGTAATCACACGCACCCTGACGGTATCAAAGACTTTCAAAAAGGGACTTTAGGTCGAAGGATAAGGAGGCAAAGAACACAAATATAGGGTGTCCCCATAAGTGTAAACATTTCCTAATTCCGTCTTAGCTGTATCATCAGTGCATCATTACTTATATATTCACTTATTCATTTATAAAGATCGTCCACGATCGTTTTTTTTTTAATTCAGTGATCACAGGATGTGATGGGATGTTATGGGATATGATGCCAGTTTCTTTTGCAGCACCAAACGATGCTTTTTTGGAGACGCTTTCATTCATTTATGTAACAGTGAATGCCTTTTAGGTGCGTGCTATAGTTTGTGGACGTTCCCTTAATGGATTATCGAACCCAAAGATCATTGGCAATGCTGAACGCAAGCGATCCTCGCAAAAAACAGAAAAACTAAACTGTATTTCGCATCCACACAATCCATTTCTGCACAAAGTCTACAGAGTATTTTTGCGCGTTAAGATGCGGAAAAGATTCACAGTTCAGCACTCCTGAGCTCAGGTTAACGTGTGCGGCATATCCTCCGTTCTGAATCCAGGGATTCTCAGTAATGTGTGATGTGTGGGCGAAGTTAAGAATAGTATAGAGAAAGAGAGGAGGGAGAGGAAGGAGAACAGGGAGGACGGCCATCTCAGGGGACGACAGCACTGGTATGACAGTTTTGGGGCAGCTTCTGGAGTTATAAATGAGAAACATGTCTAGTGCTTGATTGGGAAATTGCTGAGAAGATAAAACGCTGCGAAAGCTCGAAATGTTTTCGCACGTCTTTTAGCGAAAGCCGCGAGGCCGCACAGAATTCTGAAGATCTCCGAAATATTATCTCACAGCACAGAGGATGAGCAAGTGAGCCGATTTTGTGTTGTTTTTTTTTTTTAATACGATGTTCGGGATGATCGTTGTTTTCAGGAGGCTCTAAGCTGAATAGAGACGCCATCGTGGTATGTAAAACAGACTTTTAAGATCTGTTGGCGTCTGAATTTTGGACAGATCACACGTCTTTGCACGTACAGTTTCAAACGCTGTTAATATCGGTGCAGAAAATACAAGGCGGCTGTATTAGAAATGCATTAATGCTCACTGATCTGTCCTCTTGATTGTAACATTATGGGTTTCTTAAGGGACATTTTAGGGTTTATGAGGAGTTCCCTTAGGGGGAACAATTAAAGCGTGTGTTCTGCAACACGCTCAACCTTAGCTGATGCTTACGGCCGATCCTGAGGAACCTCCGCTTTGGAAGCTTAATTGATTCAAATTGTGGAGCCTGGACTTTCACGCATGGAGAAAAACTCATCATATTTGTACAGATGAGAAACCAGAGCTAAAATCCCACGTATTGCATGGTCATAAACCATTTACACGACTCTCTTCCCTTACCTTTGTTTTTAGGCTTGAGCAACCCATTTAATTTCTCAGTGAACCCCAGAGATTCGGGATACAGCCCGAACTGTGGCATCAGAAGGCGTTTTGTGCCTGGGGCTCTCTATTTTGTCTTTAATTGGAATGCTTTCTTTATAAGGTGGAACAAAAACTCTTCGAGGTAGGTATCATTCGTCTAAAACTCCTGGCAGCAGTACCCCGTTTATACTCCCTCTGAAGATGTGATGTTTGCCTTTGCTTATTACACTTTTATTCCTTTATTGTGTTTATCTTGTCCGACTCCAGGTCTTGACTGATGGTGATGGATTCATTGGCCATGCTGGAACCGGCTCTGTCTCTCTCTGGCTCTCTGGCTCTCTTACGTCCCTCTCATGCTTTATCTCTCGCCTTATCTTGTTCCTCCAGTTCTGTCCCTGGAGGCGGTACGAAGGAGCCGCAGACGTGACCACGCTGACGATGGACAGTTTTAATATAGCGCTCTTAACCCTTCGGGGATCACTTAGCCCTGAAGATATTACAAGCTCTGAAATAAACTGCATCCATTTCTCACCCGGCCCCGCTGACGGGCGTGAGAAATGGGCGAGGATTCGCCGTGTTCGTGAACAGTCACGGCGAGATCACAGAGCGCCGGCCCATGATGCCTCACGGGTGAAGAGTCATTCCATTCATAAAGCCGTGTTCAGACGAGGCTCAGCGCGGGTCAGAGGAAAAGTTCTGCCTTCATGTCTCAACAAATATCCGTTTATACGTTGTCTGGGTGATTTGTGAGGGTGGTTAAAGGCCAGCGTGGCTTCGTCTGCAGACTGATGGAAGATATTGTTCGGTGGGCAGAGCGTAAAATAATCCAGCGGTGCCTCTGACGGATGGTGCAAATATGTTTTTAGCGTGGCAATGCATCACAGTGTGGACGAACGTACAGTATATAAACAACACCCAAAGTGTGCCTGCCTTCTTAAATATTGGCTCTTAGACTCAGGGAACCCTTCAGTGAACCTTTAGTTGCACAAACGCCTTTGAAGACATTTTAGGATCTTATAAGAACCAACTGATTTAAGGTTGATTTGAGCTCAAAGCCGGTCCAAAATATTTCTACAGGGCTTCCAAGGTCTAATCTGAAACGGAAAGAACCTGCCTAGGTAGAACCTTCTCTGTTCGCCTTTGATCAGGAGCGCTGCAACATAAAGAACAATTTCTAGACCTCAAACGTTAGTCTTAGCTTTGTAAAACGTTCTCGCTTCGACTCTCGTGCAGACCCTTATAATCACGATTAACCCTCGGGTCCGAAATTTTGGGAGAAACATTCAAGTTGATGAAGGATTTTTGAGCGTTTCGGTGCGAAAGGTGGAACGGGTGGAACAAAACAACCGCGCGCATTCCAGGTTTATAAAACGGTCTTAATTAAATCATCTGCTGAAGTGTTGAGTAAAAACATCTCACCAGACTGTAAATTATTGCCGGTATCACTTCGGAGTGTTGCGGCATGATATGCGGCATGCTATGTTTCTAAAAGCATGCAATGCTATCGTTTGGTATCCTAGTAACAAAGTCGTGTCTCTCTCTCTCTCTCTCTCTCTGTAGGGTGTTTATCTGCTTGTCTGGTGAATACAAACAAACACAAAGGAGCTATTTAAAAAGTGAAAGAAAAATGCACTTCCCGCGGGTGGGCCTGCACACCCCGGCTCGGGAGCATTAGATAAGAGCAGGGCGATGCACCGGCCGAGTGTTTCTTCATTTGAAATTTCGCTTCGCTACGATTGTTAGAGCAGCACGCTTACGGAAGTAAACATGTGATTGTTTTCTAACGGGGGCCATTAAAGTTAATTCAATTCTTCAGCGTGATCATTCGAAGCAGCCAGCGTTGGCTTTTAGGCATTAAAAATGCATTAAGGGCTTTCTGTCATTGAGGTCTAAGCGGTGCTGCGTTAGTGCTTTATGATTAATACTGTTAGGCGCTTTCTCTCGTCGTATTTTAGATATATATAAAAAAAAATGCACAAAGAAATACAGCACAAGTGCATTAAAGCAAATCAGGCAGCCTTCTGTGTGCCATCTGTAACCCTGCATTAATAGCCCTCTTCAGGCCGGGTAAGCGACTAGATTGTTCCGTCTACTGCATAAGGAATCGCCAGTTATAATTTGAATATCAGTTAGGTTAGGAATGTACAATTCTAATCTTTTATCGCTCATGCTCGTTTTTGTGAGCAGTGTATTACAGCTAGGGTGGAAGAACGACCCGGTGTGCTGATAAAACCTTACAAAGCTCGGCTGACAAACGTGTTACCCAAAAACGGAAATGCCCATGTAAAGTAAAAGTCAAACGGCACTCGAGTCATCAGCTGGTCGCCCCGACGAGAAATAGGCACAGTCCGGCAGCGCATCGTTTCTCTCTCGCGCGTTAACAGCTGCCTGCATTTCATATTTTATCGCCTTTTGGGTGAATAAAACGTGGCACTTAGGATTTATGGCAGGGGGCTGTAAAAGTGTTGCTCTTCGCTTCGGCATCAATCACCGAACTTTAAAGTCAAACAGCAGAACAGCTAATGTGAACGGGCGTGTAAATCTGATTTACTGCTCGACGTGACGCTCTGTTTAGTGGAAATGGAAAACTAATTGGTGTGTGTTGTACATCGCAGTCGTTCACAGTAATCACGCTCGTTTGATCATGTCTCGACACACATTGGCGGATTTATTCGTGTGTTTGTCTGTGCTTGTTCCTGGAGGCATGCGAGATCCTCCAGAGAGCCACAGTCGGGGCTCGTAACCCTCGACCGAACCGGGTTCCATCCGGCATCTGGAAAATTAATGAAGACCAGTGCAGTTCCCAGAACAGACGGGAGTTAAGAAAGGCTTAATTAAGTGTAAATGTCTTAATAATACAGGATTCACCAAGGATAATAATTATTATTATTATTATAAGAAGGGCATCATATCATGATTCAGTGCTGTGACGGTCATTTCTTACTGGTTTTGATGGTTATACTGGGCACAAAGAGCTCCAAAATCTGCCAAGGATGGACTTGACTGGGGCCTGATATCAACCCTACCTGTCACTGATGTTCCTGCACCTTAATCAACCAAAGTTAGAGTTACAACCAAATTCTCTTAAAAATGCTGGTTCCTTTGGTCCATGGTTCCCAACCTGGGGTCCAGGCCTGGCTTAGGGGGGCACCAGACATCACAGGGGGTGGGCAAAGCTTTGAGGAGTTGCTCTTGGGGAGTTTTACAAAATACATGGCGCACGTTAAATAAAATTTAAACAACATGTAAAAAAACAGTATACAAAATGACAAGAGAGAGAGGGAGAAAAGCAGCCAATAAAGATTTGTAATTAATCTTTGTTTTGTTGCTGTGAGTCCAGGCTTGGGAGATGCCGCTTTTCTTAGATACTCCTAGAGGGGGTTCCAAGGAAAAAAAGGTTGGGAAGCTCTGCCTCAGAAGCCCTAGCTGATCCCATATCATTTTCTCTCTCCTCCAGAGGGCTTTCTGCAGCTTCAGTACGTCTTCGTTAATGGTTTATACCTGGAAATCATTTCACACCTACTTATTTAGACACCAGTGTACGCACTGCAGAGTGCCCCCGGGAGCCACCGGGGATAATTGATATGTGATAGGTTATAAACGTAACGTATACGTGGCGCCCTGGGAGAGGAACCAGTGCTAAATTTGGTCGAGTCTAGATTAAGAAGACTGGGGCTGAGCAACAATTTCATCACGGCCTAACGCCACGGGAATTTTCCGTTTGTTTGCTGATCTGTATTTATTTATTTATTTATTTTTTGCAGCCGATACGTGCCGTGTTACGTCAGGAAATCAGCGGCTCAGTCGGATCCCTCCAGGAATTCCAGAGAAAGCCTGCTCCCGGTGCTCGCTGGGTTTCGATTGCAGGTGCTTTTTCCGTCGTTCCCTGCGCTCTCGGTTCTTTTCCGAATCGAAATCCCATTTTTTTTGCCGCACAGAACGCGAGCGCAACATTTAAAGGCTTTGGATAAAGCAATCTGTGTGACTTTGTGGCCTCCCCGGTGCCGAAAGCCAAACGTGGGTAGAAGTCGAGGATCTTCAGGACGAACACCGGTTCCGAAAATCTTTGTCTCCACATTATTGTGGCCGTTCAGCTTGAACAGAAACCTCCAAAAATGATGAGCTGTTATTGTTTGCGGTCAGAGCTTATTAAATGTGAAGGTTTAGAAAACAGGGCGGGTAATAATAATAATAATAATCCTATTTAGCTTTCATATTAGTGGTCTGTATGATGACTGCAGATTTTATCCGCCACGTACGATCTCTGGGAGTATTCTTCGGCCCGGTCAGATCAGGTGATGCAATCTCCTGGAAATTGAGGCTAACAAACTTTATCTGCTGCGAACAGCAGGAAGCAGGTACGTTTTATTGATATCTGCTAAACCCTGTAACGCGTGGGAGTGACGGTCGGGATGAAAGTGCACGTGCCTGCCATGCTTAATGAGGTCTTTCCAGAATGATGGGCTAAATCCATATCAGATCAGGTTAAAGCCCAAGGCGCGTCGATAATCAGAGAGTGAAAACGTGTTTGATTTGGTGCGAACACATGACTCGGCAAACAAGCAAACCGAAGCGAGGAATAGAAGCAGGTGCCAGGCTATTCTTAGCAAACGTCACGCCTCAGAATCGCTGGAGGAAATAACGTCTTCGTGGCCTGCGCTGGTTTGCGTTTGGGTACGCTGGTTTCCTCCCAGCTTGTACAGACAAACCAGTGTCTGAAGCGAGTGTCCTGACCTGTTTCACCACAATATTGACCGAGATGTATGAAGTTCAGAATCAAAACACCAGAAAGAGTTTCAAGAATTATGGAACACGAAGTGGGTCATAAGCAGAGTTTTCTCCTTTCTGTTTCTATATAACAACATACCGTTAAAGCTTCGTCATTAACGCATTAGAAGGAACAGCATAACGGCCAAATGCCAACAGAATGTATGAGAGTTAGGAGCCAGTATATGGGATATTAAATTGGTCTAAATAACAGTAAAACCGGACCCTTCATGAGGCAAAGAAATCATCCACAGGTCTTATTAACGGGTTTTAAAAGGCCGGCGGTTTTATTAAACAAGCACCAGGTCCAGAAGGATCAGAAATCCGTAAGGCTATTGGTAAATTAGCATGGGACACGAAAAGGGTCAGCTGTCTGGAGGTTTTTTATCCAATCAACCTGTGAGATTACGGGACCCAAAAGGGGTCATAACAGCTTATTAACAGCTTATTAACGGGTTTTAAAAGGCAGGCGGTTTCATTAAACAAGCACCAGGTCCAGAAGGATCAGAAAGCCTATTAGTAAATTAACATGGGAAGCAAAAAGGGTCAGGTTTTTTTTTCTTCCAATTGACCTGTAAGATTATGGGACCCGAAAGGGGTCAAAACGGTCCCTTTGTTGGAAGTCGTCACATAAATACCCACGAATTAAAAAAACGTAATGGGCAAACAAAATAGCGGGAAGCAAAAAGGGCCAGACGTAGCCTGATGCAACCCGGGTCGTCAGCAGCCTCCCACCCTCGGTGTTAATATAGCGGCGGGACCCTTCAGGAGATTGCAGAGCCGGTAGAGAAGTGACAGAAAGAAATCATGTGCAGGTCCAATCATCGCAGCGTGCCACTTCAGCCTGTTACACTGAGCTGTCTGTAATGAAAGGGACTGTGCGAAGGCAGAGATTGCTCACTCACACACACACACACACACACAAACACACACACACACACACACACACACGCACGCACACGCATGATTCACCGCGAGATGATGCATATATCAGGCATAATTGGCATCTCCGAGCTTTGACAAACAGTAAACAAGTCACCATCTCATGGCTGCCAATTCATACAACTTGTCATGACGTGTAGAAAATGTTCTGAAGTCCTGACGTTCCAGCTTATATTCAGAGATGTCTTGTTTGTTTTTTAGAATTGTTACACACGCGACACACACACACCCTGTTTACTATCATAAACCCTTATAATATAATTATTATACATAAGTTTTGCATTGAGGTCATGTTCCTTGGCAGCCACAATCCATAGAGACCCAGAGAGGCCTGGACGTCTGTGAGTCTCGATTATTTCTTATTATTTCATCTTTTTCATGGAAATTAAGGTAAACTTGCGCTGCAGTCTTAACGCGATCGCCTGCCCAGTTCCACAGGAACCCTTTTTGTATAGAGCAGGGACTTTAGAGACAGAGCTATAATGATGTCCTGCAGCGTTTATTTATTTGATTTGAGTTGATTTATTATAATTTATTATCCACTGTTGTGGTGTTAGAATTATGCTCATTATTCTACTGTTCCTCAGTTGTTTTCATTCATTTAGCTTCATATTCGTCTCATTTTGGAACCTGTTCTTCTATTGATTTAGTCGGCTGACCTGCTTTATACCTGTCGGCTGAACTGATTGTTATATTAGAATTATTCGTATTCATATTTTATTTTTTTCTGTTATTTTAATGGATTGTTATTTTATAATTTTTCAGTTAGTTGAATTAATTATTATATCAGAATTATTTTTATAAATTATTTTATAATATAATTAATTTATTTGATTGTTATATTAGAATTATGCTCATAATTATTTTATAATTTTTCTGTTAATTTAATTGATCGTTATATTATAGTTGTTTATTATTATTTTATAATTGTCACTTACTTTAATTGATTGCCATATTTATAATTATGTTCATTATTATTTTATAATTTTTCTGTTATTTTTATGGATAATTATGCTTTAGACCGTATTCTTGTTTGATTAAATTTGTATCATTTTGTTGGCTGTTTAAAAATCTTACTTTGACCTAATTAATGATGACATGGTTTATTTATTTGCAATTTCACATATTTTTAAGTTGTTTTAATTCACTAGTCTCATTTTTATATAACATAAAACCCTTACTTTGACCTTTTATATTATATTATGGTTATTATTTCACAGTTTTTCAAGCTTAACTTATACATTTATAAGTTATAAATACCCCAATAAGTTATATATATTACTAGTCGATTTTATTTTAAAAAAAATTCTTCTTTTGATTTAAATCTCCTCATTTTCTTTGACCTGATGGATTTCATTTTTAACATGATTTCTGCCTCTATAATTAAACTATTTTATCTGGCTGCATTGTTCCTATTTTATTTTCCCGTTTTAAATCAGCTTATTAAATTTCCTTTTATTTGATTTGGACCCAGATTTCAGTTGGAACCTGAAGGGCTTCGTGACTTACTGTGGTGACTGGACACAGAAACTTTGTGCTCTTAGCCATGAGCTATGACTTAATAAAGCTAACGTTGGCTTCTGGCTTCTACTTCGGTAGCAATATGGCTAAATGCTCAGATTTACCTTGGCGCTGGGGCTCGATGGGCTATGAAATTGTTTGTAGCCTCGCTCGTAAACCATCGATACACAACCGACATGAGATGAGATCGAAAACACGCCGCAGTTTTACTAGCACACAATCTAAGAGCCGCTTTTAGGATCAGCATTCGTTCTGCACTCACCTTAAGCCCTATCATGTTCCTAAAACCCAGTTGTAAGGGCAAACAGGGCTTCCTTTGATGCGTAACAGCGGCGGAGATTTCGGGCTTCTTTAGGCGCTCCTTTTTCCTTTTCTGCTAAAGGGGGTCTCTGGGGATTGCGGCCAAAAAAAGAGAGAATATCCGAATCGTGGGGAGAGGTAAAGAAAAAGCAGGGCTGAGCTAAAAAGAGTTTCAGGATCCCACGGTCACTTCACAGGGGTGGCTCTTTGAAAAGACTCTGCAATATCTTATTTTAAAAAATGTTTGACCCTGTTTTTCTGCTCGGGGTTTGGCGTCAGGGAGGCATGGTGACTCTCTGCTTACGAAATGCACACTCCTCTTGTAACGAAGCATTGTCTCTAAAAAACTGAGCAAGCCTAGGGTTTCAGTGGCAAGGAGAATCCCTGAATATCGTAAGGAGGCTCAAAAACGGACCCGAACCCCTTGGGTAGCCTGGATGTAATAAATCAGAATTAAATTAAGCTATAAACAGGGAAGAACAGACACGGCATCAGTGAAGAGCCAGTAGACGGAACATTTTATTCCAAATTCCCTTGCTTTCTGGTTATTCCTTCTAATTGAAATCGTCCGTCTCGTTCTCTTTCTTCTCCTCTTTTCCCGCGACGTCCACGTGGCCAATCCCAGTCCCCAGGGACCTAATCAGTATCTATTACGAGGCTGGCCAGCCATTTAAACGAGTCTCTTTGACAAATGGTTAATTATTTCTCAGGAGCACATTATTTATTTCTGATTCCTGAACCGAACGCCTTTGCCGTCGAAGTCTGGCCTGTGATTATTTCAGCTAGAGTCGAGCCTTCGATCCTGACGCTGCTCACAAGACACATTGTCCTTTGTATAGTGGAGCTTATTTTTCACAATCAGCCATACATCAACCCGGTGCAGGAGGAGAAAATATTGAAGATCAATGCGACCGAAATGAACAACCCAGCAGCACGGGCGACGCTGTCGCGGGGGGAAAATTGCGAGACCTTCCAGCTATTCTGAGCTCAGAGTTTCGGTTTGAATGGGGGATCATTGTTTTTTTTTTTTTTTTTTTTACGTCCAGTGGAACTCGTTTATATGGAGGTTCTGTACTGATGCCGGTTTTTGCAGGCGTGACAGGAAGGCGTTCGGAGATTAGGCTGCAACGTTTTCGTAGCCCTTTTCTTTAAGAAGGGTGCTAATATTTATGGAGGCCAATAAACTGTACATGTATACGCACAAAAATATCTGAGAAAGCGCTTTTTATATCTATCTGTCTATCTATCTATATCACTTAGGGGAGAAACGATGCAGTGACGCTTCGAAAAACGGCATGCAGTTGCATTTTTGGAACACCAGGAGGCGCCATATTTGAGCACATCTGTTCTCGTACGGATTTAAACTGAAGATAATCAATACATACATAAACAAAACATAATCAGTTTTGTTTTATAATTTAGATTATTTTAGAATTTTTCTACTACTCATTTAAATTTTATTAATAATTTGTTATTTATTGAGTTGAGTATCTGTGGAGTCTTGGTTCCTCCCAAGGTTTCTTCCTACCATTTTAGGGAGTTTTTCCTTGCCACTGTCGCCCTGGGCTTGCTCACCTTGGGATTGGCCTTTTAAGATCATGTGATGTTGTAAAGCTGCTTTGAGACGATGCTACGTTATAAAAAGCGCTGCAGAAATAAAATTGAATTGAATTGAAAGATATTTTGGACGTTTAAAGTTAACAGGATTGTCACTGTGACTCGTTTATATTTCTGCTTGTTGGAATTGTTCCGTTTCAGCCGACTAGGGATTTGAGAAAATGTGCATTGTTTTCACTTCTGAATGAAAAAGGGAAGATCTGGTATCGAACGTGAGTCCCATCGACGTGCTCCACCCCTAACATAAGGCACGTTCTTCTGTTAGAGTACACAAATATTAAAACACAACACCCCTCTGTTTTGTGTCAGGCTGTCAGTATAAGAAGGTAAACATTTTAACAGGCCTTAATCAGGATGAATACCCCAAATGCATACCACTGGCTAAGCTGGTCGTGTATCTAGGGGTAAACTCTGGTACCTCGTCCCTCTGGA
The DNA here is from genome assembly GCA_034779995.1 of Parotocinclus haroldoi. Lineage (NCBI taxonomy): Eukaryota > Metazoa > Chordata > Actinopteri > Siluriformes > Loricariidae > Parotocinclus > Parotocinclus haroldoi. Next base: position 91,741 of record JAUZST010001036.1, on the reverse strand, counting down.
GCTTCTCGTTCACCCTAACAACGTACCTGTTCTCCACCCCACTTCTGCATGTTTGGTGTAATCAAATTCTTTCGCCATCGTGCCTCGTCTGCTTTTTATGCTCCCCGTTGCTTGAGGCATAACCGAAGCCCACGTGTCCCACTCAGAAGCCTCGACACGAGTGCTGTGGGGATCTTTGCCAAGCTGTGAGTCACCCGCTGTTCGAGTCAGTAATAACACCGTCTCAGTCTCGCTTCCTCCACGACCGTTTCGCACCTGTCATCTGGAACGGAGCTCAGACTCCCCTCCCTTAGCTTAATGGTGTCAGTCTCCTGAAGTGGCCCTGGACACCGGGACCTGGACTCCCCCGATCTCCACTTTACACCGATGCTGTCACTTCACCAGACAGGCAGGGCTGAGTTCAGTTCGGTGTTCTGTTGCTGAAGACCGGCAGCGAGCTGGAATACAAACAGGACAGAGCATCACCTCAGTACGGCTCTATCCCTTTTCTGGTCCCCTGGTGATTTCAACCAATCGCCGTATCCTTCTAAACAAACTGTCGTTTGCGTTCGGAGGTTTTCCTCGTTCTGAACTTCTAACCCAAAGATTCTTTCCGTGCCTGAGCCTTCTGTGAATTTTCGGAATCCGCGCACCCGCCTTGAAACCTCGCCCCGACTGCCAGACAGCCGCCTCGGATCCCCGTCTCTTTAAAATCAGACTCTGCTCGTTTAGTAAAACTGACAGAGCAAGGAACGTGTCCCAGTCATCAGCATTCAGATCAGACGAGTCACGTCCCATCGCATGTCAGAACCTCGCTAATGAAGAAGTGCAGGGGAAGAGCGTTCATTAACAAGAATAGATTGCCTATCTCTGTTTCTTCCGAGGAGTCGTAATGATCGTCGTCTGCCTTTCCTTTGATAGCTTTTGCTTTTCCTTGGGATGCGTTTTGACCGGCCAAGGCGGAGGCCTGAATAATCCAAAAATATCTCCATCTCCATCTCCATCTCCATCTTCACAACCACGAGAACAATGCAAGGAAAAAACCAACAAGGAATTCTCTGTGGAATAAAACGGTTCCTGATCTCCCCCGTTAGGAGTCAGGATGCTGTGGGCGCTCCTCTTCCTCTTTTACATTCCAGGGTCTAGGGCTCACCCAGCCGAAATCTAGGAGAACAGAAGTTTTAGATGTTTATATGTCAAAGAGGGCGCTCTGAAGGAAGGATTCCACGTGACGTTTAGCTCCCTCGTTCACCCAACTCACCTGACCTAGAACGAGCCCTAACGTCTGACCTTATGAACCTCAAATGTGAGGACCCTGCTGATTCGCCCGAACGCATCGCTTCAATCCGAATGCAAATACGTCTCGGAGCAGCCTTCACCTTACGTCGTCCTGGAAAAGGATCAAGCGGCGTTCCTTCAAAGTCCAGCGCTCTAGACTTTACCCACCACAGGTACGCCCTACGGTACAAGAAACGGCATTCTCACAGCGTGCTGGTGTTTTACCGAGTCCAGATTGACCTTCCCAATCTGTCCCATTGCCACACAACTTCATTTTTGGATTGTTTGTTTCATGTTTCAAGCCTCCAGAGCTGTAAAATTGCTTCTTCGTTGGGCAGCTTTTCAATCACAGCTAACGCAAGCAGATCAAATCTAGAAGAGAAATAAGTCAAGCAGCATGTGTGTGTGTGTGTGTGTGTGTTTGCTCTTAAGGCAGATGGTTAAAGAGAAATGATGATACACGCTAAAGAGCAGCTGATCCCCGAGTTATGGGCTTTCGGATGGATTCATTAACAGCAAAAGGATGAAGTGCTACTTTTCCTGGCTGCTGAATGCTCATAAAATAGGAACGTGCTCTAATTCAAGCTCTCATTTACATAAGATACGAAAGCACGCCCTCGACATAAAGCTCAGTCGCACAAACATCTGATCTACCTGTGTGTAAATATTTAGCCCTGCGCATTTTCGGTTCTGTACGACTAAACAAGACTTTGCTGTCAGCGTTCAAATCCCGCTCCCGTCTGCACGCAATTCCCTTTTGAGCCATTTGGCCTTCCATGGCCGGCCATTTGACGTGGGGTCTTACTTTCCCTGCTGCCCGAGTCTGTGTTCTTAACATGCCTAACTACACATTCGGTTTTCTCTCCCAGCTTCTTCAGGTGTGGTTTTGGATTGATGCAACAGGATAAAACATCGGCGACGGATTAACGATCCCTGTTGTTCCTAACGTGTGTAAGGAGCGCTCGGGGACACTGTGCACTCCCGCATTGTGTATCAGTCATTAATTATATATGGGGCGTCTTTAACATGCCGTGCCACGTCTGATCGAACGGCCCACTAGCTAAGGGTGGCCGAGGTTACCGTATCGAGCGCTGAATCGCTCCCGGCGGGGTCCGAGCTTCCCTCGGGCATCTTTTGGGCCGTCTTACTTTTTTGCCCCCTTCCTGATTGACGTGTTTATTTTTTATGCGTTATAAGGAGGAGAAATAAAAAAGGCGAGTACGAATGGGTCTGCATTCCCATCGCAGCCCAATTCTGGCTCTTAAAGGGTTTTTTTTTCCCGTATGAAAGGCTAGAAATAACACCCTGTCAGAACCAAGCACGGGGCCTATTTACAAATTTTAGAAATAGTTAATAGCACTTGTCTCGCTGCCGGGTTTTTTTTTTTTTTTTTTTCCGAGGCTGGAGCGGAGGGGAAACAAATAATGTGGTTTTTCAACATCTGACACGGCCGATAAATTCGTTTCTTTTCTTTTTTTTTTTTTTTTTTTTTTTACTGCCAGCGATAAAAACGGCAGCAGTTTTCAGGGTGAAAAAGTGCCTTCATTGCGCTGCCTCAGAGCGCCGTTGACGACAACGATCACTTGAGCCGTGAGCCATCTGTTTTGATTTCTCCTTCTCCTGGGTGTTTTCAAAAACAGGTCGCTCCGGCTATCGTGCAGGTTCCAATTCCTAACGTCCGACCGCTCACTCTAGTGCTGGGAAAAAGTGCCGGAAGTCCAAAAACGCTGACCTCTTGTTAACCCATCAACCTCATGACTAGCTTAAGGAGGCAGCCAGGGGTTTGGGTTTGGGTTTGGGTTGAGGTCATTGCTGAAGACCTTGGTGTGAGACACACGTTTACCCAAGCGTGTTTTCAAAAAGATCTTCCGTTCTGAAGTTCGTCTGGAACTCCAGGTCTCGGCACAATCGCTCATGTCACCATGCTTGCTTAGATAAATCCCGAACATCCATCCAATCCCTGTTAGATGTTCATCATATTGACCTCAACCTCACCACGTCCCGTCTCGGTCCTCTCAGTGTTCTCTCTCGGTGTAGCGTGTGAAAACATCTCGCATTTTATCCCTGTGAATTGGCCAGCCATCGCAGATCATTTTCCCGCTAATGTTGTGTTTCCTGGAGCTGATGGCTGCAAATTGCTCTGAGCCCCGGGGTTGTTATTGCCACTTCTCTTCCCTCTTGGGATAAAAGCCAGAATTTTGACCAACGAGGGACGGACTGCTTGAAGTTTGTCGTGAAGTAAATCGTTCTCCATCCGTTTCGTTTGCTCACCAGTCGGAAGCTGGCACTTCAATAAGAGCCCCACCTCGTGGAGAAACATCCGGTGAGCCACAAAATTCAGGAGGTCCTGTACACCCCTGGACCCTTCCCAAATAAATTCGATCAATAATTCACTTATTTGCCTTTGCCCCAAGACTTCATTGTGCTTTAAAGAAAGAACCCACAAGAAAGCAACCTGTTCTCTGAGATTCCTCGTCCTGATATCATGGAGGTTTTCCTTGTGTGTGTGTGTGTGTGTGTGTGTGTGTGTGTGTGTGTGTGTGTGTTTTACATATTCCTTCCTCCCTGCCGGGCTTGATCGACATGCCGTGACAGGGCAGGGTCGGGTTACTCTGGCATTGCACATTGGCAAACAGAAGAAGAGTGGAAGCTTCAAACAGCATCGACGCCCTGTGACAGCCCTTCTGTTTAACGCTGAGTTAATGTATGCTGGACATTGCCTAAGTACCGCGCGTGACCGGAATGTCTGTCAGGGATACACACAAGATCCAGGGATGCTTCATGCTTGAGAAAATGAAGTTGCTCTGGGGACGAGCCGAGCATGGCATCGACCCTTTTTGTTTTCTCCACCATCACAAGCTCCGTATCTCATAAAGGCTCATCTCGTCTGCTCTCAATACTGGGGTGAAGGGGAAAAAGCTTCCTTCCCATATCTGCGGGTAAAACTACCAGACACTGTCTGCGATTCATTTTCGTGATCAGTAGGGAGGGTCCATGCTCCACCTGCACTTACCCCATTCATCAGCGAAGGCGGAACATCGTGGGGGCAACACCGGGCTGTCGAAGAGCGACGGAGATTTATGGACGTGTCTGCCTTTGCCTAACCAGGAGCTTCCTGCGACCAGTCTAATCGTCCTGGGTACAAACGATGCCCTCCACCGGACAGTTAGAGATACAGTGCAGAGATAATCCTCTCTCCTTAATGATATCATGCCCCTTTGTTGCAGTGCAAGACCAATTACTGCGAATCTGGTCCGTTTTTTTTTTCATTCCGGAGACAGTTTGTGTTTAAACTCGGCCGGCAAGTGAAAAAAAGAAGTAAGAATTCTCTGAGCAAAACGATATTTCCTCACTAAACAAACCTGCAGGGTTGGCGGTGGGCGGCACCGTGGCTCGGTGGGGGGGCACCGGCGCCTCACGGCAAGAAGGTCCCGGGTCCGATCCCAGGGCGGGGCGGCCTGGACCCTTTCTGTGTCGAGTCTGCATGGCCTCGTAGTGTCTCCCTGGTTTAACTCCGGTTTCCTCCCACAGTCCAAAGACATGCGTGCTAGGTTAATTGGTGTCTCTAAAGTAGCCTTTGGTGCCTGTGCCCTGTGATGGATTGGCACCCTGTCTAGGGTTGTTCCTGTACAATACAGTTGTAAACGATACCCAACCTTACTCACGGTAAAACGGTAAAGTGTTACTTTGAAATGGGACCCCCTATCGCACCGTGGACCAGGAACCAAACAAGCAGCCGTAGATCAGGATAAAATGACCCTTTGCTGGTTTTCCAGAGCAGTTTGAACTCTGGCTGGATGCCTATCCGAGCAGTTCAGTCGTACCTAATATTACCTCCTGTCGCCCCCGAGCATCGTCGGAGGAGGAAGCAGGCGAGAGCCTGACAGCAAGATTAAATTGAAGCAGCTGGAGGTCTGTCCCTCATCAACCCTAACCAAATAGATTGTCTTCAAGTGTGCGAGGGAAGAAAATGTAAACACTCACCCACCAAGAGCACAAGGGAATTTCAAACGGTCCAGTCCAATTCACAGCAGGAGCCTGGACCTGATCAGCTGTCACGCTGAAGGCGGAAGGCGTACGTGTTCTGGCCTGGATGGATTCCCGAAAGAGACGCGAAAAGCCGGGACAGGTGGAAAAATACAGAAATATGGAAATACCCCCGTTTAAAATGACATTTGTTTCGTCTTGCTGCCCTCATTACTCTTTCAATGGATGCTTGTTAAAGAAGAAATGAAGTGGAGTATTCTTTAAGTTAAATGTTCTCGTTCAGGATAGGAACCTTAGTGGATTGGTACGCTGGACGATGCCCCTTACGTTATAAAGGGCAAGTTTGATGCCAGACATCAGCTCGACATGTTCATTTCTCTCTCGTTGCCCGTAGGTCAGCGCTAACGAGGCTTTATTTGAGTCGTTAAGTAGCTCGCGGTTTCGACTCGGGGTGGATTATCTCAATCTGTGTATAAACATGACGTGCACCGTCAAGCTGTTAAGCTAAATGTCAGTCCTGTCGGTCGGGCTCCGAGCGTATTGATCCATCGCCGTGCTGTGAGGGTGCTGAAGCTGATGCGCTGATGCGAAGCCTGGCACGGAGGGTCACGCTTCAGGGTAAAAGGGAGGCGGTGGCGGGCTTTTGCTCCCGTTAAAACGACTTTTCAGGGACGCTTCTTAACACGCTGAGGCCGGTTTTAGGGAAATCTAATCCTCTCTGCTCCTCTCTTGTCTTGCTGAGGTTCGGGGGATCCCAGCAGTGCACGGTGGAGGCAAAATAGCTTTCGGCTTTTAGGCAAGTTCAGGATTTGTAGAGAAGGAAATAACCTCTTTCGACTCCCTCATTGCGAGATCTAATGAACTCAAACCAACGTATTCTGGGCGCAACCCCTGCCTAACCCTGCAACAGACTGGCATCACGACTGGTCCATGCCTTATTTCTATGGTTCACAGGGTAGTCTCCTCTGACTAGTCGAAAACATACCGGCACTGGCTGCTTGAACAATTGCCCCAAGGTGTGAGGAAGTATAAAAGAGTGAGAGCCCGAAGCCCTGCAACTTTCCAACAAGCCATGGACACCAGATCACCCTAGGGTGCCAGCCCATCACAGGGCAAGACTCTCAATCGTTCGTACCTCATGGCCATGCTTTGAGAGCTGGAATAAAGCCGGCGACCCAGAGGAAACCCATCCAGACATTAACCGGAGGCACAGATCAATCCGGATCCCCTGGAGCTGTATGGCACAACCAGTGCCACCTGCAAATAAAAACTCAGCTTAATGAAGGCGGGTAAGTGGCAGCGGCAGGGCAAGCTCGCTGGTTTGACTCTCCATGGCACCCCCTGTGACTGAAACTTGTATTACACTACGATTCCCCCCCCCCACCCCCACACCCTGTTCAATCAGGTAAGAGAGCAGGAGAGAGTGCTGCCCTCTACTGGCCAACGTTGGTATAAAATAGAAATTCACACAATGATACGCAAAGTTGATCTTTTTAGCTTTTTTTTTTAAACATATAAATCTGATAAAAAAGTCTATCATATAGTGGTGGTAAAACCAACTAAAATCATTTATCCCTACAGTTAGAATTCAGCATAACGGATTGATCCATATCCAATTTATTTATCGTTTTCATGGCTGCTGCATCCTTGTTCAAATAAATCTCTTCCATTGGTGTGTAGATTTAAAAAAAAAAACCGAATCTGTTCACGAATACAAAAACTCATCATGTAACCAATTACACTTTTATTGATCCGCTAGAACTGGATAGTTTATAGAAATTCCAGCTGTAGAATCTGTGAGCTGAATCGCTTTTTTTTTTTCCATTTTTCTCTCTCTTTAAAAAAAAACAAAAAATCTGAATCTCCATACATCTTTATGAAGGCTTTAAGGCAGCTGAAACCTGAGCCTGAGGAAATCTTATAATACTTAAATTTAATTTAATAATAATACTTGACCATGGGAACAAAATTCAGCTCCACAAAAGCAAAAAAAAAAAAATAAATAAAAAAAATAAATGAATGAATGAATTAAATAAAACACAAGAAGATAAATAATACATAAGACATACAAGCAAGCCACTTTTTTTATTACATTTGTTGTCATTATATTATTTACTCTATAATATTTATTTATGGAGGCCAGTATATAATTTTAATGTAAAAAGAATGTGATTTATTTATGCTTATGATATAGTAATTAATATTGCTTATAATATCAATAATAATAATAATAAAAAATAATTGTAGTAGTATTGTTAGCATTATCATTATTATTATTAATAATAATTATAATAATAATAATAATAATAATAACAATAAAAAATATTATCTCAACATTACTTTTACATTTATTTATTTATTATGATTATTATTAATAATAATTACTAATAATAACCGTAACAACAACAATAAAATATTATCTCAATATCACTATCATTATTACACGTGCTTATCTATTTATTATTATTATTTACATTTTTTAAATTGCAAATCTTTTTATATTCTTATTACTATATTATTACATTGCTATTATCTTATTATTGTCACAATTATTACATTTAATACTGTTATTATTATGAATATATTATTGTTGTCATTATCACCCTTATTATTTGGTTATTATTATTATTTCTGTTATTATTATTATCATTCAAAGTATTATTATTATTATTATATTATATTTTGTTGGCTGTTATTTGCAGAAAAAATCCCTGCGTTAATTAAAAAAACTTGCACAGAAGACGTTCTGCAGCCTTTATTTAGCGTGTTGTTGTTTTTTTTAAACGCTGATGAACAGGACGGTATAATCAGTGTAAAGGCAGTATATGGTGGATGAACCTGGTACACACACGGCCCAGTAATTGGTACCAGGTGCTCAGTGAGTGTATATACAGAGTGAATATAGGAAACATATAAGTGTAGACGGAGCTTTTATAATGAGGCTGTGCTGTAGATCTCTGTATAATTATCCCTGGTTGTTCCCCCTCTCAATTAATCCTCAGATTTTCGACGCCAAGGCTGCAGGGGACGTTTGATTTGGCACACTTGTGAGCTTAAGCCTGTATCCGTGTCCTCAGAGGTATGACCTAGGAACAAAAATAGATCTGAGATATGACGGGGAAGGAGGAAGGTAAGAGAACCACATGATTAATCTTACAGCGGGGGGGAGAGAAACACGACGAAGCTTGTACCACGAAATGGCACCAGATCTGAGCCTGGAACTAATCCTTTTAATCTTGACCCAGTGTGGTATTTGGTTAAACCAGGCCTTTTTTTCTTAAACACATCACCGGGAAGGAAAACCTGATATAGACTCGTCTCTTGTGCAGTTGTTCGTCCTGACCTTCCGCTTCTTTCCTTATCCCAGGCAGATCCACTTTGGCTCGATCTCTTAGAACTGAATTTCACAAACTTTTCTCCTAAAGCTTCGGATTAACCAGAAGGGTGTGAGCGCAGTGGTTTTGACCACGGCTCGTTGTACAGAAACTTTTTCCTTTATAGGAAAGTTCAGATGATTTCGAAGAGATTTTTTGACGTTCAGCCGGACTTCAATGGGTTTCAGACACATTGTGTTTATTTCCACAGCGCCTTCCTAACCCATGCAAATACGGAGCAGGTCCTTAACGTTCCTTCAACAGCCTTACAAGACGATGGATCTTATGGACTGGTGCTACGATCAAGCTTACATCTCCCTGACCCTCTTTATTTTGGAGAAGGCACTTCAAATCGTGCAGAAAATCATCCTTGGCGAGAGCTCTGTCAACATCTTGGTTGATCCTTTGGTACGACCCGCGACCCTGTACGGCCTTATCCTTATCTCTAAAGGCTAACATAAGTACCGCGCTTAGGGGCTCAACGCTGGGGATTTGAACCGTCGACCGTTCGACCTTAACCGCTAAGCCACCGCTGCCACCAAGACAATGATCCAAAAGACCTAACACCATGGAGTGACTTCTCGTTCCGCTGAAAATATCTCTGCTCGAGTTGTGATTTGAAATGCTGTTATAAGATTAATAACAGTAGTAAGATCATCAGGGAACTCATTCCTGCAGCATAGTGTCCCATTAAGCTTTAATTGCACTTCTCCCTTATTGCTCTCGTAACTCATTTATTCCTCGCCGTACACCAGCGCCGGCGTGCCTGACCTTTACGGCTTTCCGATCTTTGTCGATTGGTCCCTCCTCTTTTGGTCGGGCTGACCGGTCTCTCTCTGGTCTCACCATTGGTCTATCGGTCTCTCTCTCTGTCTCTGTTCTGGTCTCTCCTGGTTTCTGTCGCTCTCTGTCTTTTTCTCCCCCTCGATTAGATTCTACGTCTGTTTCTATCAGTCTCTCTTTCCAAGCCTATTACTCTCTCCCGTTCCCTCTGTCACAAGCCTGCTCTCCTGTTCCTTTTCTGTCAGTTCTTCCTCACACACAGGTTCCTGTTCAGCAGGCCTGTGGTTCCTCCTTCTCTCTTTGGGATATGCGAAGCCTCTCGGCCTTTTATCATTCTGCTGGCGACTCACACTCGTTCACCTGCAGAGCTTTCTCTCTCTGTCTGTCTCTCGACAGCGAAGGCTTTTCAGTCCTTGCTTGTCATAGCCGTTGTCCTGAATTTAGAGAACATTTTGGCCCAGAAGAACCAAGCTGATAGGGCTGAACACGTTACACAAGCCATGCCGTACTACGCATATTCCCATCGTGGTTCCTGACCTCACTGACGTCATGATGCTTAGACCCCGATGCTCCTCAGACGTCCTCAGAGTTTAACATTTCGGCCACTTCAAAGGACGGCCGAGCCCCGAGACCTTGCCTTTCTCTTGGGTGTTGGTATTAACAGAACTTCAAAACAAGCCCCTTCATGTAAGCACGGCACATTTCACTTCAAACCAGCTGGTCAATAGTGTCCGGGGACTAAATGGCAAGGTTAGCATATGAAAACAAAAACAGGGTTCTTAAAAGCTCCTCTTCGAGAAGCAATGGGCAGTCGGACAGACGTGGCTTAAAAGAAGGCAAACGTCTTATGTTGCGTTTTGTATTTCTAGACGCTTTTTACAACGGAGCATCGCCTCAAAGCGGCTTTGCGGCCTTATATCATCTTAAAAGGCCAATCCCAAACTGAGGGCGACAGTGGCGAGGAAAAAGTCCCTGAACAAAGAAGGAAGAAACCTTGCGAGGCTCAGCAAGTCTGATGGGGTTCACCTGATAAGCCGTGATTTGAATGATGACTATAATACGAGCAATTTGTGTGTGTGTGTTTTTTTTTTTTAATCTTTCACAGTGAGTAAGTTCCAAACTCAGACGAAGCGAACGGAAGAAAGGTCTCGCGGGAGCCACTTCATGTTTCTCGACTGACATTTTACACCAGCGCGAGCAGAGTCGATACGAGCGCCGACTTCATTTCTCAATATCTTCGCCGCACAAACTCAGCCGTCCTGCAGCCGTCCTTTTATCTACTGCGCGGGGATTTCTCATCTCCCGGTCGAGAGGGGAAATCATTTTCCTGCTCGAATATGCAATAAAACTCCAACGGTGCCAGAATAAAGGGATCAATAAATTAATCCTGTTTGCTGGCAGAGACGAATCTGCTGCACCGGGCTCCGTGCTGCTGCTCTTTCACATTTATAGTATGGAAACTTAAGCCAACGTGAGGATTATACGTTTTGATTCCGCCTCCCGCACTCACCGAGTCTATCCCCGGACTCATCCACTTCTACGATTTTTTTACACACCCCCATATCCCGCCGGGTTTTGATATGAAACCCATCCGAGCTTACCAAGGTTTTGTCCCAAACCAATCCGGTTGCATCCCGAAAATGCTTTGCGGGTTCCATCCAGAACTGACCCAGTCAGTCCGGCCAGTATGGTCTGTCAGGAATCCATCTCATTCCTGTCCCAAACCTCAGACATGGACCCATGGGCACAGCTGATAACGAAGAGAATTAATCAAGCTGTTCTAATGAAGACATGAAACATGAGATTGGGACATGTTTTGGAACGTTGTACATGGAGAGAGTCTGGCTGAAAGAGCCAAAAAGAGCGGCCGTGATTTAGACTTTGCCTTTTTTTCCTCTCGATAAATTGGCCCCGAGACTCTTTCTGCAGCCAATTACTGCTGCGCCATTAGGACGACCTCCCGCCGGTCTGTGCCAAAATAGGATTTTAATTGGCCTGACTTTAATTGTCAGATTTGAATGGACTCGGATCGAGGACCGTGGCTAGAGTAGCGGGTAAAGCCTTGACTCTCCGGATCTACAGGACCGCAAGTCATGCTGAAGGTGGAGACCTCGTTTCGAATTGAAATGGACGAGTGACGAACAGTCTCGCTGCTTGTAAGTGCAAACTACGAAGCATGGTGGTGGCGGTATCAAGGTTTGCATGGAGGAGAACCAGGCTATGTCTGTTCCCAAATTTCCAAATGGGCAGCCAAAGGTGACAAAGACAGCCTGGGAGAACTAGATTTCAGAGGTTCAGAGTAGGATTCTGGATTCGGATTTTTTGGGGAATAATTCAATCTCATTTCGAGCGTTGGAGTCAGGACCTTGCAGGGTGGCACGGCCGCCTCAGTGACGGTGCCGCCTGCCCACGTATTGGCCATGCGTCACAAACGTGGAGCGGTGGAAATGATTGTACGTTTTGTACGTTTGATCTTCAAAAGTAACCGTTGTTCGTGTCTCACCTATGTAGCACACTGTGTAGGATGCCAGGTGCAGCAAGAACCCTCGCAAAGACGCATACAAATGCTGTGCATTAACCTCTGAGCACAGCCGAAATAACCAAGTCACCAAAGTAGGGTCGGGGGAAACCAAGCAGGATCCACATCGGAAGACATTTTGTTTAATTAAAGGTCAGTCGGATGTGGTTCTGTGTGCACGAGTGCCCCAATAAAAACACGACGTCTGGTGGAAAAAAAGCAGCCCAGGCTAATGCTGGGTAAGATCCCTTCTCCCCCGGGGGAAATGTCACTTTCTGCTTTAAAAGTGATATTCGTTTTATTCCTGCATTCAAGCACAAATTCAATCTTCTGCTCCTTTACGCTTCCATAAAAGCCTGAGGCTCTGGCAGACCTGTACGGAGACGGTGCTGTGACAACCTGTGACTGTGCATCTTCTCAACATGTCAGAGGGTGGCCTGCATTCCAGCTGCTCACACACACTCGCCTGTCTGCATCTGGGGAAATAAGTCAGCAATTCGTTGCATGGAAATGCACACTTTTTCTTTTTTTTTAAAAAACTTTCTGAGCCGTTCAAAGATTTATTAACTGGCCTGTTTGCGTTCGGCTATATTTCACACTCTGCCCACGTTTACTCGCGTTAACAGAACCTTTAATTTATTGCCTGGCTTCTTTAACTTCATGCCAGCCTGGGCAGTGGTAAAACGGCACGAAAAAAAAAAACCCCGCATGAATAAATAATGCACTCAAAACACAATTTATAAAATGCATTAATAAATAACGGGCGGAAACCAGATTCGGTTTTGGAAGAGATCTGGGCGAGACGGCGGGGTCTGGGCGTTCACCTAAGCACCCGTGCGTCACGTCACACTCTTGGAGAATAAGAGAGGGTGTTGTCCCGGCCTCCAAATTCGCTAGTAGTCATTATCCCCCCCCCCCGATGATAATTGGTAAGACCTCTGAGATTAAAGTGATGGGGCGCTGACGCTAGATCTTTTAAATATTTCGGAAGCCGTCGTCTTCGATCGTCGCCGTGATTGAATTAATGAAGAGATTCGTGTAAGGCTCTTTCCAGCTGCTTTTCCTCTCTCTTAAGCGATCCCACGTCGAGAGCGATCGGTCTCGGTACACTCTGGCGGGAGATCATTAGGGATGCTCTCTCGTTGGGGAACGACGTCCCGCCGCTTCCCTCGATCGAGAGCGAAGATCTGAATTCGCACCACGTCCATCAATCAGGGATCATCCCGACAGCTAAAGCTTCTGCAGGATGTTCAGGCATTCGTCAGGACCGTGGATCCCAGCGTGGGCCCGTCTGAATCCGAGAGGGTTTTCAGGATGTTTTATAGGGTCTAATCAAACACAGCTGGGGACGTGTGCAGGAACGACGGCGACAATCAGTCTTTAGAGAGCGTGCCGTAATGAGGCGGATTAAATAAACCTACAGCGCACGAAACCCAGAGGCACGGAAACAGAGTGCGTACAGAATGAGCCACGGACACGCTGGAACTCGGTGCCTTGTCACTGCACTATTAAAACTTGGGTCTATGTGCTTGGGTGCGAATCGTGGGTCGATGTCGGGCCAACTTTGGCTCCGGATACGTGTGCACTTCCCAATAAATGACCTACAGTAAAGAGGGTAAGTCTCAGGCCACCGCTTAGTTCTGCGCGGCCATTTTCTATTTTTCGACATCGGGGAAAACGGAGAAACATCGTCTGCTCTGACGGTGTCCTGATACTTTTGGCGCTGTACTCCCTGTGCACAAGCGAACATTCGACGAAATCAATCAGCATTCAAGCCGAGGAGCGACGCTTATCCTCGAGATGTTCTGAACGTGTTGGAAGGGAAATAAAACCCGGCGCTCGTCGCGTTCGTTCTCACAGAGGGCAAACAAAGCGCCGAACTTTCTCTTTGATGCCGCCTAATTACTCTTTATCTATCATTTTGGCTCTTATCTGAGTCACCAGACTCGGTGCTAATAGCAATTCCAAGACTGCTGGGGTGGATTAATACATGGGTAGACAAACCCCTCCAGACTGGTGGGTTAATTAGCCGGGGCACTCCTAATAAACCGGCTCATTAGGGCAATTAGATGCCACCGTACAGATGCCTTCTCAGAAGCAATGGCTGACTGGTCATCGAGCGCCTTCCGTTCGCTGCTCACACAGTAAAAGTCCAGCCAGGGGAACCGAATGATATGGTGACATGCCATATATGTGTCAGATCTTGAGGCGGATGGGCTACAAGCGCAGAAAAAAGAGTCGCCTTCCACTCTTACGTCAGTCAAGACTGGAGCGAGCTGGAAGAGCTGAGTGGAGGAACAGACAAGGCCACTCACTTATGCCGGCAGACAGAGAAGGAACCGCCCGGACCATTTTCCAAAGATGCCACCCTGAAACTAACCCACTCCGGGCCTCAGGGCCTTCCAGTTTTGCCCCCTGCGTTGCATCGAGTTTGCATGTTCTCCCTGTGTTTTTAGTCCGACATGATGTTCATGCCGTTGCTGCAGAATCTAATGGCTTCATCTTTTCCCACCCTGCAAACCCACGAGGCGTCTGTTTTATCTTTAGCACGTTACGCTACTGTAATAACCCCGCCTCCATTCCCCGTGCTGGGCATTCTTCTGCCTGGTTCTGATCTCCTGGTCTAAGACTGGAGGAATGATTCAGGGGTCCGATTTATGACGCGTTTCACGTCCGTAAATGCGTACGCTGTACGACACTTAGGTTAAAGCGAGGGTAAATGCATCTGGATTAAAAAACATCAGGAGCTTGCGTTCGTACCGTACTGCGATCGCTCCACGACATGAACCGGATCCTCCCGCTCGGGATGGGCTATACTGCTTCAGGACGTCAGCGAGACGTCCCGAAATGAGTGCCCTTTTTTTTTTTTTTTTTTTTTTTTCTTTCCTCCACGCTTTCAAAATCCCCGGGGAAAACAATCCAAGAGCAGCAAAGATGCATCAATTGTCACTTAATATTCAATTCAGTGTAAAAGAAAAGAAAAATTGGCCTCAGGTTTGTCTGCGTGCCTCTTATTTATTTATTTATTTATTTTCGCACTCAAATGTATTACAGATGGAGTTCTGCGAGTTTAATGCCTCTGCATTTCGGCGACTGCGCTCTCTTCCCCCTGGCGCTGCACGATAGTGGGGTAAATAATTCATCTTTCATGGCTCCTGTTCCCAGTGCACACAGACAGACATCGTGTATTCCGCTGCTCACAAAGTGTTTGAGGTGAAGCAAAACAGAAGCCGATGCACTAACAGGTTTCAAGTGACAGCAGCAGACGACGGCTATCCCTAATAGACCGCCGCACTGACAACAGACGCTTATTGAGGAGGAGGTATGGACTGGGGTAAACAAAAAAATCATGCATAGATATGAGATGTGTTTACACACACACACACACACACACACACACACACACACACATGCACACACACGCACTACAAAGGATATAAGGCGCATATTTCTCTTGCAAATCAGCTAAGTGTTGTTTGGAATTGCAGATCTCTGGAATACAATTACCTCAAATTGTGTAAACAAATCTTAAAAAGGCACTCGGGTGGCACAGCGGTCTAATACACTAACCACGGCGGGGATCTGGCTCCATGGCTCAGCAGTGCCTTTAAGTAACTGTTTGAATACGTCAATAATTAAAGGTCCTGTAAGTGAAAAAATGGTTAAAAGGTGCAATAAGTAAAGTTACAAAGTAAAGGGTTAAAAGTCACAGACGTTACATTCCTATAGGTGATGTAAATGATTAAAGGTATTATAAGCGAAAAGATGGTTAAAGGTGCAATAAGTAAAGTTCCTATGGACAAGGTAAAGGGTTAACGTTCCTATAGTAAAGTTCCTATAGACAAAGTAAAGGGTTCAAGTTCCTATAGTAAAGTTCCTATAGACAAAGTAAAGGGTTACAGTTCATATAGTAAAGTTCCTATAGACAAAGTAATAGGTTAAAGTTCCTCTAGGTGAAGTAAATGGATTAAAAACTCTGTGACTTTCCTATAGGTGAAGTAAAAAAATAAAGGTCCTATACTGTAAGTAAAGTTCCTATGCACAAAGTAAAGGGTTAATAGTTCTATAAGTGAAGTACACAGGTAAAGAACCTATAGGTAAAGTTCCTATAGACAAAGTAAAGGGTGACAGTTCCTATTGTACATTTCTTATAGACAAAGTTAAGGGTTAAAGTTCCTATAGGTACCGTTCCTATAGACAAAGTAAAAGGTTAAAGTTCCTATAGACAAAGTAAAGGGCTAAAGTTCCCCTATGTGAAGTAAATGGGCAAAAAGGAAAGGGAAGTAAAGCAGGCCACCTTTGTCCAATTAGAGTGACAATCATTAATCAGAGGGAGTCTAACAGCCTTAACGAGTCACAGTGTTTAGAGAGCGGGTGAAAGATTTTTAGGATTACCTCCAGGGTGATAAGGACACTGGAGGATAAATACCCGGGATTCCCCGCAGGATGAGATGAAACGGATGAGATGAAACGTCTTCAAGACAAAAGAACAGCGTCCCGTTTCCTTCCCCGGCTGCTCCTCCCTATGGGTGTAGTAATGTGATGCCGTTCCTATTATTCATCCTAAAGAGAACTGACTGAATCTCCGAGGTAATTCTTACTTACTGTACCTTTAATTAACTGCGTTGCGTACTGTACCTGGCTGCGCCGCTAATCAGTCTCGGGCGCTAGGCTCCAGCACTTCGCATTATTATTCGCTTGAGCTGAGGAAAGTGTCGACTCACATCCTAATGAATAAACTGAGGCTTAATCTGGGAGAAATTCCAACGAAAAGCCTACCGAACCGAAGCCAGATTTTTATTTTCAGAACCTGGCAATGACTTGAAGCTCCGCAGAGAGCCAAACGATACGGCAGATGGCTTAATAAGACTCCGGGATCCTGCTCTACTCATTAAAGCTTCTCAGAGCGGCTTCGGGTCCGTGGGCGTAGCCTAGATCTTACAGAGGGACCCGGAGCTCCATCCACGTGGAACGCTGAGAGGGACTTTTTGAAGGTCTCAGGGAGTGAATGGACTTTACGTTTACGTCAAAGCAGTCGGCGTCTCAGGGCGTAAGGGAAGCACCAAGTCAAGATTTGCAGCTTGGGAAAGAAGCGGTTTCTATTTCCAGGTGCTTCTGGGGATCAAGACCGGTCACGGTTTATGAGTTTGCACGCGGTGGAACGCGGAGCAGAACGGGACGGGTTCAGATTACGTCTCGCTAAACCCTCCGCAGCCAGATTTCCACTGATCTACAAATCCACGCCAGTCATGCCGTTTACGTAACGCTGGGAATTAGGAGATGATCCCTGAGCCGCCGGAACTGAACATCCGTTTAGCTGCGCAGAAGGACGGACTGATGCACAAAGATGATGCTCAGTCCTGTCCAGGGCAGGCTTATGCCTGCACCCGTGTTGGAGATTGGCACTGGACCATCCTTCCGACCATGACTCTTTGTTCTCCTGGTCAGCATCCTCGGGGATGTTCCCTCCCACCTGAAAAATAAGAGAACAAAAGGGTTTCCGGCTCTGTGGTCCTGCCTTAAATAATGTTTTTAATAAGGAATCCCATTTTTGATGAAAGTTCCTCGTGCCAGTTCTTTCCTAGCACAAGTGCCAACCTGTACCACGTCTCCCGTTTGGCTTTTGAAAGAACCAGGGCTGTCGGGGTTAGGGTGATGGTGTTTGAATGCCGGTAAGCGCTGGTTGGCACCGTGGTTGGCGTCGTTGCCTCTTTGCTGCAGAGCTCCTGAGTTTGAGATCTTCGGCAGCCGGTTTTTGATTACAGCACGTGCAGGTCGCCTCCGTCTGATTGCGTCGGTCGATGCTGTTACTCGCGGGGCGTTGCGGTGTCACGCGGCTGCTATCAAGGTCAAACCGGAAGGTCGCGGTCGGACGTCACGATACAAAACCCTCTGCAACACGGACCTGAATTTTTCAGTGGCGCCTGCAGCCTCAGAAGCCAGACGTATTCCCCGCTCTCATTTACGCCTCTGATTCAGCAGTAAACAACCAGGGTGTCGTCCCAGATTAGGGAGCCTTATAAGGGAGCGCTCATTCATTATTGCTGCGCCGCTTGCAAGATTAATGCTGGCTTCAAAGTCCCGAGTCAAATGCTCGCCGACAGAAGGCAAAAATAATTACATTATAAATCGTGGAAGGGATGAAAAGGCAAGACCCGAGGAAACCTGAACCTGAGTGTCTGCTGATATTACTCCAAACCTGGCCTTTCTGATGGGATGTGCAGGCAGGTTTTTGGGAAATGGGAGCGGGGTCACGGCGGCAGAACAGGGAGAAAAGGAACCGAGAAGTAAAGAAGCGCCCAAACGGCTGCTTTCCAAACACAGTGCGCCAACTGTAAAGCATGGTGGGGGGGAGCGTCCTAGTTTGGGGATGATGAGCTCCTCTGGGGCTCTCCTACAATCAGGTCAGGTCAGGGTAGAAGCCAGGAGACCATTTCTTTGGAAGTGGAAGATCAATGGAGTGATGAATCCAAGTTCTCAAGTGTCATTATACACTCATTATTATTATCAATCGAATGGTGGCCAAGGACTTTTGCACGTACTGTAAATGGACGAAGGGTTACGCGAGCTGAAAGGCGATCCGTCCCGTTTTTGTCCCGTACAAGTCCTGCTTGAATTGGGATCCATTTCGTGTCAAACCCCAGCAGAGAAATGAAAGGAGCAGAGGTTGGAGGCTGGGGAGCGTTCGTGTGATTTCGATCGAAATGATTTCATACAGAAGAACCTGGCACGGCCGGGGAAGGGGCGCAGAACCGTCTCCCAGGTTCAGGCCGTTCGGGACGGAGCGATCGGGGGATCTCCAAGGAGATGAGGAGATCAAGAGTGGGCACGCATGTCCAGGAAGCTCCATCTTGATTAGATTTTCGACGCTTGGTCTCCATGATGTGACGTCTGGTGGAGTGCGTAACGACGGGAAGGAGAGGCAGAGGACGTGATACTGCAAGACTAAGAGATATAACAAGAGATTAGATGATCTCCACACGTCCCGAATGCTGAGGGAGGAACTCGCTCCCTGATCTGGATCTGCGTTCTCTCATGTATGCTTCAACACGTATGGAGGAGAATGCTAAGCAGCTGCACCCATGCCCAGTTAGCTCGCACGTTGCTTGTTGCTTAGCAATGGGAAGACGACGGACCCTGTCATCCTTCTCCATAACAACGCAGCCAGGAGCCACGCCCACGGGTCCGATCGGCACAAACCTAATACTTAATATGTTATAAGAAGTTTTACTCCAACGAAATCCTGACATCAACGACAGAAAAGTGCAACTGTCCAGCGAAGTAACAGGGTTCCAAAGGGGCCAAAAAAGTGAGGGAGTGACATGGACCATACATCAGGGATCATCTCTGAAATACTGCAGTGGCACACTAGAGCTCCAGAGTATGAACGTGATTATATAGTATTAATATTACAGAGGCAAATAAGGAATGAAAAGCAACCAAAAATAAAAACAACAAAATTTTATTTTGTGAAAAATAGGCAAGAAAAAGCGACCAAATTGTAAAGGGCACTTTAATTATAAAACAAAAATTGCACCAAAACAAGTTTTAAAGCTACAATGACCTAAAATAAACCTAAAAAAACGAACCTGAAAAAGATCCTTAAATAAAAAAGCTAAAAAAAAAAACAATAATAATGATTTAAAACGTTTGATTTTTCAGGCAGGTGTACAGAATGAAAACTAATTTGGATGAGTAATAAAAATAAATAAATACAATGCATTTCATTTAAATACAATAAAATAAATAAATAATGAGTAATATTAAAAAAGGGCTCAATTTTGAGTGGCGGAATTAACATCAATCAATAAAAAAGACTTTATTTATTTATATTGGTTAAATCTATCCAAACAGCAAAAGCGTAATAGTTTATAAAGTTTCTTATTAAAAAAATTAAAAAATAATGTTATTACGTTACCTTAAAAAAAATAAAGGCATTAGGTCAAATGGTGTCTCTAAATTGTTTCAGTGTGTAGCCCTGTAGAGCTGCGACCTTGAACTGGAATCAATATGAGATGGAAAAAGAACAGTTACGAACATCATTTAAAAATGCAATTCGATTTAAATGTAAAAGTATGGACGTTTCCATGGTAACTCCAATCCTGCATCCCATGCCAGGGTAGGAACCCCTCTCCGTGCCCTTTTTTTTGGTTGTTGAACGTTCATCAAACCTTGCAGCAGAACTTTTTTTTCCCCTGTGAACTTCTCCACAAGTTGGACAACAAAACGATGAAAATGGGTTTCAAACAATAAAAAAGAACAACAAACACCAAAACAGAATCGTCTGAATACAAACAGTCGCCTTCCCGCTGCGCTTTGGGCACCTTCTCCCCCTCGGGGCTTCTTCAAACGGGCGAGCGTTCTCTCTCAGAAGCTCCTGCCATGTCCTCCAGGCACGGTACCTCCAAACAGAATTTCTGACATGACGCGGATCTTCAAAACGTTATTCTACAGAGCTCCTGGTCACCAGAGCTGCTCTCCCGCAGCTAGCCACTTTCATGACGCTTTCATGCCTTTGAATTAGCTTTTTTCGCTCCCCGTGCTGCCGGTGGGAGGCCAGAACTTTTCTCCTCGCGGGCCTGACAGGAACATCTTTAGCTCTATTAATTAAGATATAGCGGGCTCCGTCCTTTGGGGTTCGGGCCACGATGGTGACCCGGTACTGAGCGTCAAAGTGCCAGTGCCTTTCCTTAATGATTTTACCAATAATCAATTTAATATCCGATTCAAAGACTGGAGCTCCTGTTCTTTCTTAGTGGTCATTTGTGCAACGTCCACCGGGGGCAGTACTGAGCCTCAACACATCGTTTTTTTATTAAATTGCTTGTAAAAGAGCAGCTCCGAACATATTTGCTCTCCCGTTATTCTACAAAGATATTCTATATATCTTTTTTGCTCCTTGTTTCGGTCAGGTTACAACAAGAAACGGCAAGCACACGCACTTCCAGTTTTTTTCCCGCTTTGGCACATTCATCTCCTCCATCGCCTCAATGTGGGAGGAGTGGGAGGACTGGTCCTGCGTTCCAGATCCGTCCTATCCTCTCTCTCTCTCTCTCTCTCTCTCTCTCTCTCTCTCTCTCTCTCTCTCTCTCGGCTTCTGTTCTCTCATAGAAAGGGAGAGAGAGGTTCCTGGGGAAACTCCTGAGAAGATGAGCTCCATTTAATTGCTCTGAGACGGCGCTTATTGATTAAATACGCAAACGTACAGTAACGCCGCACAGACGGGTCTCGGGTGCCTGCTCGGATTTCGGAAACAAAACGCTGAGCGGTGATTTTTAGAAACGGATTACGCAATGAGTAGCGAGTGCATCGCGGGAGTCGTTCTGCTTTGAGATGTTACCTGGTGCTGGAAGTGTTTCGGGAAGGCAATAAAAGAGGCTTTTCCTGCCTGCTTACCTGCTAAAATATGACTGTCAGGATTCTTTTTACGTTGCTGCAGGACCTTAGTAGAGGCAACGCCACTAAAAGTTCATTTATCGGGAACTTAAAAGCCACGGCTGTTGAGAAGTCCAGCCATGCTTATACATTTAAAATATCAACTAAAGTGCTTATCCTAAATCCTTCTGACTGCAAATAATGATTCTAGTATTTTATATTGTGCAGCACTCAAAATCAATCCAGAAAAATACCTAGTTTGCATTCTATTTAACGACAACCCAAAAAAAAAAACAAGTGTTGTCAACGCAAGACCAAACGGTAAATCAAATTTGCTGGATAGTCGGGTGTCAGGCTCCTCTGAGAACTTTTATGTTCTACAGAATGAGAAAAATACAACTTTTTCATAAAGAGAAGTGGAATCCCGTTACGCAGCACCAACAGAGCTACATCGAGATGATTTATGGAGCAAATTACAACCAATTCCAACACTAATTTGTACGAAAGTGTAAAAAAAAAATGTCTTCTGATAAATGACTCACCTTCTTCTGACACAAAAACAAAAACAACACCAGACTAAGTACATTTTAAGGTCCTGAATGGAGCCTTCTCCTCTCATGACATTGGCACGGTGCCCGTTCTGTTCCCTGGCACAGCATTCGCATGGTGGGTCGTCTCCCTTATTTACCCATAGTTGCCCTCGTCAGGACCTGGCGCCCCACTGTTAATTAAAACCGGATGCGCTTGAGGTTTAATAGTAAACACGCTGTTCTCCGACCCTGAGAACGAAGCCATGGATTACATTTTTTTTTGGTGTTGATGTTTGGGATTAATTCTCTCCTGATAGCGGCTGACCCTCACAAAATGTGCTGCAGGTTTGTTGACAGCAGGCTCCCTGGGTTTTGGCTGGCTCGATTTTTGTTTTCTTGGACGGAGAATTATCTGTCGGGGATTTAATTAAAATGCTAAAATGTTTCCAAAAATGTTTAACCACGATAAATGGCAAACTACGAATAAAACGCAGGATTAACCAAGCACAGGAATGAATGTAAAACAATTTCAGGTGGCTCAGAGGATGCGGAAAGAGCCGGGGTCCGTCATGGAACAGCAAACGACCTTGTGTGAGGACTGAACCAAGAGATGCATGGGTCAAATTAAAGCTAACGAGTCCATGCAAATCCCAAACCCACTTTGCTGTGGGACCCAAACAAAAATCGGGGTAACTTTATCGCAAGTCTCAAATCTTAGACGTTTCGGAGCGACGTCTCAGCCCCGCAGCCCCCAAAATGCCGCAGCCCAAAACAGGCACGGGGGTTCAAACTCAGGTCCAGCTGTTTCCAAGAGCCAGCACTTATCACGGAGCGACAGGAGCTGCAGCTAAAATGGTTTTGGAGACGTCCCCTGATGGCTTCCCAATGCTAGTGAAGGTGGGTTTGTGTTTTTTTTTTTCTAAGATGCCTCATGATGGGCATGCGATAATGATGGCCGGTGGGATGAGCTACCACATTGTCTCAAACCGTTTTACTCCTAAATGGCTCTGGGAGTAAATAAAGACATTCTGATATTACTGGCCCTGTGCTTAACACTCTGGACTACTAAACGGCTGCTGTCAGGGCCCTGAGCAAGGTTCTTAACTTGTTCATACAGCGTGGGTTCCTGCAAGCCCGCAGCGGCTGCACACGAACAGAAGCACATGTATCTAATCCGGTTTGTCCAATAAATAATGTTTCTTAGACATCCCTGCCAGGGCATGTTCCCATTCCGGATTTAGCTAAGCGTGACAAATGTGGTGGCGCGCCACATCCGGGGTGCAAGGGAAACACAAAAGAGGTCACCCGAGACACCTAGTTTGTTTTAGTTCGCTGTGCTGCTGCGCCCGGTGTCGGTTCTGCCCAAACCGTGCGCCCAGGTGCGAATAGCTTCTGGAAGCGCGTCCTGATCTTCATCTCGACAAACTCACTGAAGATACTTTCAGAAGGTCCGGAGTCATCACTCCGTGCATGTAAACCAAGCCTCATTAATCGCCTGCGATAACTCACAGCTGGCATTTACCGAGCCAAGATTTCGGCTTTTGAACTGGCACACACAGCCGGGCTCTATCGCAGATTAAGCTCTACAACGTGCCCGCCTGGAGTGTCCACCCCTCTCCTTTTTATCACAGTTGACTTTTCATGCTGCCGCAGGGATCCGGGAAGCAAAATGTCATCATTCTGAAGAGAAGATGGTCAACGAACCCTATCGGCCTGGCATCCAGGGGTCGTGTCTGGACTGAGAGCTTCGTTTTCTAACTGGCACGAGCCGGTTGTTCAGTACGTTATAAAAGCTCGACTGTCAGGTCTGATCGTCTGATGTTTTTCCTTCTCCTGCCCCGAAAGACAAGGGTCTCATTTACAAGACGTGGTACCCGTCTGGGTCACTGGGTGTAAAACAAAGCATGTGATTAAAAGAAGTCGTTCAGCGTCTGGATAGGGCTGATTAAATAGATTTCATGCGATCAAAGCCTAGAAGCACTCTCTCGATTTTTCCCCCTCTGTGTGTTTGCGCTGTCTGAGACGTCTGGAGGCGGAAAGATTTAACGCCAACACAGGCTGTACGCAGCTTTTACAGTCATCTGGAAACCAGCTACTGAACAAATGAGTGACATTTAGAGCCGGCCATTAAGTAAGAGACTGAACGGAGACAGAAGGGAACGGAGAGATGGTTCAGAGGACTGGAAACTGAGAAAGTACGAATTGAAAAGCTCAGCCCTGAAAGCGTGGGGATACTGTACTAATCAGAGGGTTGTCGTTTCAAACGCTGAACGTTTTAGCCGCTTAAACGTGAGCACGTGAAATAATGAGCGTTGGTTTCTGGCCGGACGTCTCGCTCTGGATGAAAAATGGATGCCGGAACTCACTCCCGTTCAACCGCTGGAGCGTTTTTAGGTCGCAACTGGCAGTCAAACCATGCCTGATTGGCATTAGGAGCCCGGTGTCGGCCCCCTAAGCATCCCCTGTTGGGATGCTTGACAGGTTCTTTGTTTGCAGTTTTAGTTTTCTAAGCTTGGCTACTAAAACGAATAAATAAGCAAACGCTGGGGGACTCTCTGAAGTCTGACAGTGGAGACTTAGTTTATTATTAATGTTTGCTAATATTAGTGCCTGCAAAGGGAGGTCAGTCTTTTGAGTAAACCGTCACTTAAACATAAAAAGACGGATTAATTATTGAAACGCTAAATCAATTTAACGCGCCGCCCGTGCTCCCTGAACCACGCGGAATACGAAAGTTTGCTCTTTACGGCTGCTGCTCACTTACATCGCACATTAAAGGAGGAGAAAGGCGACAGTACCGCCTGACAGCTTCAGGTTTAAAGCGCAGGAGCTACGTTCTATAAAACAGCAGGGAAGCTAACGATGGTGGGTTTGACAGTAATAAGCATGCAGCCCCTGGCACGAGACTGGCATCTGTAAGGTTGGGTACACTGAGGGGGTACAAAAGAGCTGTATTTTTGCAGACCCGGACAGGATGCCAGTCTGTCACAGGGCACACGCTCACGCTTTAAAGAGGAACCCAGGAGGGAACGTGGACCCGAGACTCTGGGGCTAACCAGGATGACGATTCTGCCCTGGCGTGAGATCGATCCTGCCATTATCCTGGCATGGAACCGCTCTACCCGGGGAGATAAGGTCAGGTCGGTCTGATCTGCTCCCATACAACAACCTACGGCTAAGTAATGGCATTGGCTTCCTCGTTAATAACGCTGATTAGCCAGCGTTAGGAAGGTAAGGCGGTGGGGAGCGACTCCTAGGGCGTTTATTAAATTCATCACACGACAGAAGGCAAGACGGAGCTAGCCGGGCAAATCCGCAAAATTAAAACATGATTAGGTTTGGAAAGACGAGACGGGGCAGGGCCGCAAAATGGCAGCGTTTGCTCCGCTGGGAGGAATTAGCCTTAATGAAAGATGGAAGGGGAGACACACAGGAGGCTCCGGGAGCGAGCCCGGGGAACGGCTCCGGTTAGGAAAATAGAGGCGATGATTAAATTAGATGCGTTTCAGCGGGTCAGGCTTCGGTGACCTTACGGCTCGAGTCTGAGGCTTCCTTAATGAATCCGATCCAAAGCGTTATGTTCCTACAGATGTCCGGCACGACTTGATTGATTTCTCCGAAATACAAATGCCACGTTCTGTTTGATTTACAAAATCGAATCAAGCTAGGTTGCCAGATCCCCCTTTTTCTTTTTTAATCCCTGCCATAGCTTTTGTTATTGCAGCAGCTGGAACTCTGTGCAGACAAGTTCTAGTTACCAAGTTCTAGGCACCCTGGAGTTCCTGCTTCCTGCCTCCACCATGTCGACCAAATACATTTGCTCCATGCCCACTTTGTCTTTCCCCCAGTTTACCAAGGATACCCGTGATTGAGACAGCCCCACGCCGGTCTTCCTTCAGAGATCTTTGTTAGAGATCAATTCCGAGAGGTGCCAACCATTGCCCGTCTGAGCGAGCAGCGTTTGGAGCACTGGGCAATGCATCACGGTGATGGATGGAGAGTTATTTACAACAACAAAGGACAGGCTCCGAAAGGAGAGGGAATGTGTTCATTCTACACTGGCCACAGATCACCGTGGAAGATCTGCCGAGAACTCGAGGCCTCCATCATGGGCGAGGGACGTCCAGCGCGCCGCGGACGGTGGAGAAAGGCTGCCCTATCCTGTAACAACGTGGCCTTCATTTTCCTTTATAACAGAACTGGGTGCTTGTGGCCTAAGGTGGGGGTTAAACTGGCACGAGACCTCACCCTTAGAAATGTGGCAGCCAACCACGTGTGCCATGGTGCCACCAAAGCTTCGTCAGAGCTTTTACCTATTGTCCGATTTGTTGCTTAACGGACTGGTACGAGCTGAAACGCACCCAAAAGGGAGCAGTAAGAGTAAACGTAAGAGCCGAATCCATCACCGCACCGAAATAAATTGGGAATCTTTTCCCCGGGCGCTGTAGTGCCCCTCGAAAGTGAGCTGTGACACCATTACGCTACTTCATCATTCAACACCTTCCTGCCTTCCTGCTCCAACCCGAATCTTTAGCAGGTCCACATTGTCACCCTTCAGTCGTCTCTCTTTTGCTTGATAAACGAGCCCCGGTCGAAAGCGCCGTTCATTTTGTCGCCGCTCGCACCCATGGCTTGTTACCTCGGCGCTAAATCCGAACACAAATTGCGGTTTGTTTCTTTGAACGCCACCTTTCCGTAAATAAGCAACTTTTCCCCCATTCGTTCCTGTCAATTTGCAATTTTCACGTCCCGCATTTATTACTCATCACGTTCCTCTCCGGTGATCTGGGGGATGCTGCGCATTTGGGTGTCATTTGTCATCTTTTTTATTCTGTCAAACACGGTCCAATTTTATTCCGCTCAGAGCTCGTGCACTGCAACTGCACTTCTTTTATTGCCTGGAAACAAATCCCTTATTTGGATCCACGTGAACGGGTAAATTGAGCTCTATATAAAACCTCTCCTAAAGCCGGCTACGGGTGACAACGGAAAAACCGCAAAAACCAAAAATCACTGCCTAAAGGATAGGTCTAAAGGATACGCTTCGTTTTACAATCAAAACGTGTTTAATTCGGTCGTCTAGCGGAAAAAAAGACCGCCTTGTCCAGGGTGGACCTCTGCCCGTACCAAATAAATCCTGGGTTTGGCCCCAGACCCTCGTGGTGACCCTAACCGGGATACGGGACGGTCCTCTTTGCTTTTATTTTCTTTATCTGATGTATAAATGGTTGTGTTTAACGTGAATGCTGTAATTGTTGCCCTAGAACGAGGTCCTAAAAGGGTAAGAACTCTTATGTGGTGCCTTTAATTCACCAGCCTTAAAGCCGGAACCGAAATCTGAGGAATCTTTGCCAGGCACGATTCGTTATTGATCTCTGGACGCCCATTAGTGATATTTTTTCTCTCTCTGGGTTGGTGGCACGTGACAGGAACTACGTCTGGTTGGAACTCTCGGCTGTCGGTACGCGTTTGCCCCCCTGGAAGTTCTTGAGTCTGGAACCAAGACTCAAAAACTAAAAGGTTCACCAGCTGACTGGCAGGAACCAAAACTGGCGGTAACCACCGTCCCCGTCGACACATTCTGCAGACTTTAAAAGAGCAGCTACAAAAGGCTGCAGACGAGTACAGACGAGATTTAAAAATTAAAAAAAGGAAATGTTGAAGTTTTAAAGGCACAACTGGAATCCAAGAGAGTGAACTGCAGTATTCAAACTTTTTAAAGGGTGCGTTCCGGTCCCTAATGAGATGCCGTCCCTAAACCATAAAGCCTCCGTAAAAATATCTCCTTTGTGCATGCAGGCGCCCAAAGAGCATCAACACAACCTAAAACTTAATTGCTCCTATAAATGTCACCGTAATAAATGGAGAAACGCGGCATCTCCGGCTGCCTGAGATTCCATTTCTCTCTCCGACGGGACATAATTAGCATCCTAATCTCTGTTTTCACAGGGGCACGTGGGAACAGGAGCCGACTTCAGGACATTTTGCAACGTGTGCAATAACGTTCAACATACGACTGCGAGAAATACGGCGAAACGAGGCGGAGGGAACGGCAATCGAAGCTCACTTTAATCATTTCGGTCTGAATTTTGCGTACACAAACCCCCGAGGCTCTCAAAAAAACAGGCCATGGAGGGGGTAAAACTAGAATGGATTTCATAGAATGATGACAGACTCAAAGCAAGGAGGCTTTTAAAAAGGTCCTGATGCGTTTTAAAAAAACAACAACAATCGTCTATTTTCATCAGAGCGACTTGGTGACAGGGTTACGATTTTAAATCCACACAATTAAGGGTCAAGAGGCTTGCTCAAGAGGCCATTGGTCCAGTATCCACGCTTTTTATTGCTCTATTTATTCGTCTTTCCTTCTCACTGGAGGTTTAACCAGCTTTGGTGGAGATCTCAAATAGAAAGAACTTTTCCTTGTCTATAATTTTTAATATCTGAATTCGTTTTCTTAGAAAAGACTTCTGCACAGTTTGGTAACAGGGAAATGAGTAGCGCGCGTGCGTGCGTGTGTGCGTGCGTGTGTGTGTTTTAAAGTGCACCGATTAGATCCCGAAATCTCAGGATTACAAAGCAAGCAATATCTCAACTCGCCACTAGGGGGGCTAGAGCAACACCTTGACAAAAAACGGCAGAAAATCAAAACAAAGAAAATGGTGGCCACAATCAACATGGAAAACGTTCTTTTTCTGTCAAAATCCTTCGGGATGTATTCAAACGAGGCACTTCTTCACTTCAGTTCTCAATTTACGTGTTTATAAGAACTCTCTTTGGAACCCACTGTAACTAATTATTAAACTCTCCCTAGTTTAATATTTCGGCTTTTATCTGCTTCTACTTTCGGCCTTTTTAAACCCCTTGAAAGTATTTTGGGTGCTCAGGTCCACGATCGCTTTTAGTCCCTAGCCTGAGAGTTTCTGCTTTATTTCTCAGTCTGTCCTTTAGGATTAAATAGCATTGATTTCTTTGGCTTTATTTTTTTTTTCTTCTTCAAAACAATCTCAAACACACCGCCCCACGGCTGTCCCTCGAGAAAGGTTCAGCGCTTCACAGCACCCTTATCCACTCTTTTATATGCTGCCCTTCAGGTGTATGAAATTGGGCTCTGATTATCCAGCATGGCATCGTGGGAAATGTAGTTCTTCCTTTGAAACAAGCCATCTTGCACTACGCCACTGTCGCCCTCTCTGGTCGGAGTCGGTAGTGCAGTGTTGTGTGCTCTGGCTTTCTTCTACTTCAGTTTAACGCATTGTGTTTAGTGTAGTGAAGCTATGTGTGTGTGTGTGTGTGTGTGTGTGTGTGTGTGGATTTTTGGCATATACTCATGGTCGTTATTATATAACTCACACACACAGAATTTCTAAACAGTTATAGTGACATCACAGCACAGATCCTCCGCTCGGGCTGTTCTCGGGCCGTCACGTTCCTTCAGAGCCAAATCCCCAGCAGCTCTAAATGCCTGGCTGCATGAAGCTTCCCGGCGCAGTGACAAGGCAGGAAAGGGCGTTGAAAACTCGCTTTAATAATGAGCAGCCTGTCAGATGATTTTACAGTTCGATTAGACTTTGAGCGGAACGCACGATGAGGACAGGACTGCAGGATTTTCTTTTTCACGTTGTTCTTATATGAATGAATGTAGGAAATTTAGGATTTATAATTTACAAACGGTCTTATCTGGTAGGTGCCCGTCTGAGGTAGTGCCCTGGCACTACAGGGCAGAACGTAGCTCTTTAATTGGTCCTACTGCCATGCTGGAGGCTCCTGAGTGGAACG
The DNA here is from genome assembly GCA_034779995.1 of Parotocinclus haroldoi. Taxonomy (NCBI): domain Eukaryota; kingdom Metazoa; phylum Chordata; class Actinopteri; order Siluriformes; family Loricariidae; genus Parotocinclus; species Parotocinclus haroldoi. The sequence continues at coordinate 62,138 of JAUZST010001036.1, read as the reverse complement.
TCGCCTTCATGGCTGTAGAAGCTCCCAGACCAACCAGTAAAATGCACAAGGACTCATTCATGGCCACTGGGAAAAGGGTGACTCCAGTAAGGACCTGAGCAGCTCAGGCGATGATCCTGGACCACGTTAGTGGCACGAGCAGATCCTGGTGATTTATCGCTCTAAACAGTTTCCTCATAACACATCTGGCAAAAAAAAAAAACAGACTATAAAAGCGCTGATTAGCAGGGAAACATCATTTTTAAGGATGTAATAATGTTATATTTCTGCGTAGGTTTTTCCCAAACGCCCAGGAACGTTCAAACAGGGAAACCAAAACGTTCCTGCCAATACCCCGCCTTCCTAATTGGCAGGTGCGTCCGTTCATCTTTAGGCTTTTTTTCGGCCAGCCAATTAGAGCGGCACATCTGTTCCATTAGCGGGTGGAGATCTCATCCATCACAGCCGTCACACTCGTTCCTTCTCGTCCCTGACATACATTTCCTTAACGTCGTTACATCGTTCGATTTGAAATCCAAAGTCGTTTCAAAGGCAGCATGAGCATGTTACTGTAACCTCTGCTTAAAAGTAAGTGACCTTATTTAAAAGATTACAATAATAATATTAATAATGAAATAATACATATTATTATTATGTCACATTATACCAGTAATGACATATAAAAATTTACATTTATATTATTATTTATTATTTTAATCTGTATGGCAAAATAATAGTAATATTAATTATGATGATGATCATCATTTTTATGATTATTCATAATTATTTATAATGACGATGATGATAATGATGATTATTATTATTATTTAAAAAAAAAAAAATAATAATAATATAATAATAATTCTAGTTTATAACAGTAAAAAATTATGTTTTTAAATAATAAATACTTCTATAAAATATTTTGGATTATTTCCACTTGTATGACAGGGCAAATAATAATAATAATAATAATAATAATAATAATAATAATAATAATAAATTTGTATTCATTTATTTATTTGTAAATTAACATTTATTCATTCAATATGTTATTCCAGTAATTTAGTATTTTTTAATTAATATTTTTAAAATGAATTGTTATTATTTACACCTGTATAGTAGGCCTAATAATATTAATATGAATAAATTATGTTCTTATTTATTTATTCATTCATTATGTTATTCCAGTAATAAAAACACACATGGTCTGCATTCTGAAGGTGTGTATCAGTTGGTCGGCGCTCTGTTGAGGTCAGAGCTCATCCCCTGCTCCTCGTGGTGCTTTAGGTGAAATATTATGGAGAATGAAGCTGAATGTGGCGCGTCCGTGTCGAATCCTGCTACCCGAGGTGGATTTGGATGTGCATTCGAGGTTAAAACGAACACAGGGAAAGTGTTTTCACACAGGTCACGTAAAGTTACCGGGAATCAGTCTGGAAGAACCGAATCGTTACAGCAACATCGATTGTTCTCGTTCAGATCGGAGCCGTATTGACGAATCTACTCATCATCCCTGACCTCGGAGCGATCGGACGGCCTCCTTATCTAACCGAGCATATGGGCCGGGCGTAAACGGGGCACGGAACAGAACAGGCATTAAGATCAGAGGAGACACGGGCCGAGGCAGAGACTGGATCTGTAATGCTCAGAGAGATGATCCGATTGAAGAAACGCAGCTAATCCGCCGTGCTCCAGACGTCCTATTGATCAGATTAACCCCGCAGGTAAGCAGGATTTAAAACATGAATGCACCGCCCGTGAGGCTAGCTAAACACAAATAAACTGGCCAAGCAAAAAACGCTACGCCACCCTACACCCTACAGATTGGTAATGCGACTTGTTTTTGACCAGCTTACCAGCTCAGAAATCAGCCCGTTCTGCCCCGCCTTCCTACCGAACGGGACAGAATCACGCCACCGTTACGTTATAATTGACACGGCACTAATAAACTAAACTGACCTTATCTAACGCTGAAACCGAGCCTCATCATTAGCGAGCGGCTGTGCAGCTGTTATCCACTTACAGCTCGAGCCGGAGCTCCACCGGGGGTTAATGAGCGACCGCATTTCCTGTCTCGCCCTTTCCTTCCTCTCCTGCTCTGCGGCTCTATCGCTCTTTCCCACTGACGGTGTCTATTTCCTCTCGGTAGCTGAATAATGGATGAGGTACGAGGCTGGATGAAGAATGTCTACAAGCGCCTTGAGCACTATGGATGAGCAGAATGGATACGCGCCAGATGGAACTATGGGGATTTGGATTGTCACCCAGCGTACCTTCAGCACCTTCACCACGCCGGGAGATATGAGGGCGTTTAAGGTTCCACTCACTGCCTTTCACTCAGCACAATACCTCTGCTGCTTTTTGGGCTCCTCAGGAGGGTGGGCCAGGACCGGACAAACCGTTTTATTTTTTTTTTCGAACCTCGATCGATGCTTCGGGATCAAGAAACCCGAGCCTGTTGGGCAAAATCAGTTTGATTCCAATAAAAAGCCCGGGCTGCATTCACAGCGATGACCGGGGTTGCCAGATCTGTGAAACCCACCACAGTCTCACGGTTCTCTCTAACGTCTCTCGACTTCTCAATGGGTCTCTCGTCTGAATCTTGCAGTGTCTCGCTCACTGTCTGTCTGTCACTCTCTTGTTCACGTCTCGCCTTTTCAGTCTGCCGTCCTCTCTCATTCTTTCCGTCCCGCCGTGTTTCTCCCACTCGTCTCGCCGTTCCTTGTTTACTTTCTCATCGTCCCGTGTCTTTTTTCACTCACTGTATCTCCCATGTTCCCTCCATCGGCTGTCTCCCTCATGTCTCGTTCTCTCTCAGGTCTTTATTTTCCGTCGTTTCTCCCTCTCCTGTGTCTCGTCTGTCTCTCACAATGTCTCACTCTCTGAATGTCTGTCTTTTTGCTTTCTCTCTCTTCTCCCCCACAAACACAACGTCTCTTTCTCAGCTGTCTCACTTATATCTCTCTCAGCCGCCGCCGTTCTTAACCATCTGCCTCTCTCTTTCTCTCTCAGTCGTACCGGTTGCCTGGACTGCCGACGCTTGGCGGTGGACGAGATCCAGAAGAGGAAATGGAGGAAGATCCAATAAAAAAAACGAGCAAAGACAATATTAAGGAGGAAAGTAACCGGATCTTCGTGAAGCCACTTACCGGCTCAATCAGTGACTCTTTCTGAACTAAAGACACGCCTGATGGTCTGTATCATGCAGACACAGATTGCTCGCTTTAAAGACAGTAAACAGTACGCAGCTTTTAAAAATCAAAGGTAAATATTGATTGGGGAGCAGCTGCTCAGTGCAGGGCCTGACTGAAATCCTCTCTGGCTCTGCATTGTTTTAACAAGCGTCGAGGCGAGGCGAGGCGAGGCGAAGCGAGCGTCCAGGCTTCAGGGACCGAGTGTCTGTGAACAGAGATAATATGCAGCATGAATCTGAGCTGATTTCTAATACAGAAGAGACCAGGAAACCTGCAATGCGGTAAAAATCAAATATTCCCTCCTCTCAGTCTGCCGCTCTCTCCGGAGTCGGGAGTCGGATCGGGAGATAATTAATCGAACCAAAACACCTAGCACGACTTTTCGATGACAGACCTTAACCGGAATATGGAACGGTTTGCAACGCCGGCGTATTTTGACGTTTTTTAATTTGGGCACAGCGCTTATATTATTATTATTATTATTATCTCGAATAAAAACCTTTAAAAGCAGCTGTTATTACACCTGGTAATGCTTTTACAGCCACGTCCGCTCGGACTTCAAATGATAACGAATAATGATGGATGAAATCGGACGCTGCCTGATGACAGTGAAGTCTTAAATGCACTGAATTTGCCGCTTAATAATGATCACAGATCCCCACATTAATTGCCATTGTAGGGTATTACGTGAACGTACTGAACCCACGGGCAGAGGTGGGAGTTAAATCGCAGAAGTCGGCAGGTCACTCGCGCTCCTCGGCTCACGTTTGGACCAGAGACCGTTGTTCTGATTTTCAGCGGATTTGTTTCGAGACTTTTCGTGCATGCACCTGTCCTATTGTGAGTAGTACGCCTTCGTTTGCCTGTCTTCAACCTAAGGGTGCTGTAAGTGATTCAGCACCTCTAATCTGGTCGTAGGACAGGACTATCTAGGTCGTCGTCCTCTGCCCTCGGGTGTTGGGAGCTGAGCGGTCCGGAGCTTACTAGGAGCAGAAGGTCCAGATGAGCAGCTGCACAGAGTGTGTGTTGTTTTGTTAACTAGAAGAACTAAGAATCCCAGCACCGGTGTATTCAGGGTCTCTTACAAAAAAACAATCAATTAGTCTCAGACGAGCCGATTTATAATCTTCTCCAGTCCCGTGCTCGACCCAAACGCTCTCTCAAACGTACGGTAACAAGCCATCAGTACTCTTGGCTATGGCAGGTGTAATAAGACGGTAGGCGTGAAGCGTGAACATTATTAGCGAGTTATTTCCCCAGATGAAATAAACCAACGTACAGGATTACAATCCGAGGCAGGAGGTTTCTCTTCCGCCGCGCAATTACATCCACGGCGCGCGCCGGCCGCATTTTAATTAGAACCGCGTCCCACCGAACAGGGACAGGTCGGAGGAAACAAACCCGACTCCGAGCTGAACGTTTCATGGTATGCAGACTCTGCAGGAAGCCCACTCTGATCTCGGAATCGAGCGATGGACGTGGAAGCCCTCACGAGTGACATTTTAAAAACTTCGCTCCGTATCCCATGAAGCCGGAGCTAATTTACATAGGGGGGAGAGAAATGAGGACGACGCCCCATCCTGCAATCATCCTGACTTTCTGTTCGTTTATTCATCTACAAATAAAGTGCCGTGACACTTCGGGTCCCGCTGCAAAAAGATCGGTCTGCTAGAAGATTCATGTTTCATTTCGCCGGTTAAATTTGGACTCTGGAGTCACTCAGACACGCCGCATGACCGAAACTGGAGTAGAAACCAGACCGGAAGGGTGAAGAGGCCCTAAAGAAGGGGGAATATCAGAAAGGATGAGCACCAGCGTGGCACCCATCATACGCTAATCAACCCAGAATGTAACGAGGCGCGACTGTAAAGCAAAATAACGTGGCGCGTTTATGGAACTAAGACGGATGTTCCAGCCTAGATCTCAGTCATTATCCTGCCGAAACGGTTACACTCTCGTGAAATCGTTTCCAAGGAAATGTGAGAGCGTCCCGCAGGCTCGGCAGCTCTTCTCTTCTCTCGGCACCTCGTCCTCGTACAGAGCGATAAGACGGCAGGGTCGGAGGATCTGCCCGAGAGGATGTTTCATTCATACACCACCGTTCTGTTTGCTTTCGAAATCGGGTCCTTCGTTCTTCGTTGTAGCGCCACTTCAAAAGCCTCGAAAACAAACAGCGTCCTTGGCTCCAGTTCGCAAACTCTCGTTGGCGAGTGAGTCGCGGTTCTGCACGCTAACCTCACCACCTACTGGCATCAGAGAGCAGATGTTACGGATAACGCCGATGGCTTTGCAGCGTGCCGAGGTCTGGCCAGAATGCTAAGTAAGGCTCCCACGAGGGGGGTGCTCGAGACATTTATTATACGAACTGGTGCATTATTTAAAGAGCCGGATCCTCAGATCTGTTCATGGACCAGAGATTGAGATGTGGTTTAGCCACCCGGCATGGCCTCTTAACGGGCAATTAAATGGGCAAAGCAGCATTTAAGCACGCCAGCTTTTATGGCATCACCAAGTCCTTTGGTTTTTCTTTATTTTTCGTTCGTGAGTTCTGCAAGGGCCAAGCGTCAAGTTTAGCCACCAAAAAAAAAATCTGCATTGGGCCACCACAGCCTGTAATTCTCCATAAGCTCTTCACCGGTCTCCCTTGAGGCTGGTCTTTCGAGAAAGCGGGTTCTCCTTCCACACTCTTGAAACCTCAGCCCCCAGACCGGTCTGGAATGAACAATGAACTTCCTGGGTGGCTTGCAAGATCACATACTTAGATCTTTTCTATACAACCTGAGAAAGTGACTCTCAGTGCTCCTGGCAGTTTGATACTCGATGCGTTTTCCTCCCAGCCGGCCTCCTACACAGGCCATTAGGTCCTGAAATTGGACCAGAATGCCAAAGCCTGGCTTTTCTTCAGTCTCGCCAAGTTTGCTCATGCATCTCCGCTGTTGGGCTTCCTTATCTGCCTACAAACCAGTGGAGCCGGCTGGTGGACCTCCCAGTATTACCTCCTTCGCAATAAATCTGCATTTAGACGCCGTGGCGAGCACAGCACAAGGTCGTTACGCGGCGAAGAATCGAGTTGACGCTTTTGGTGAACGATCTGTGGCCATTCTTTCCTGTAAACCAACACGTGAACTCTAGGAATGCCTGGCATCATGAAAACAGGTTTCCTCTCTCACATGGAAGCTCCGTCCCTGTTCTCTGGGCTTGGGGGCATCTAGGATGGACCACCAAACAGTGGAAACGGGGACTGGGCTCAGACCAGCCTTTTTGGGTCCAGAGATATAAAAAGAAAGTCCAAAAGCCCGGCTCTGGAGGTCGGATATGACTTGTGGTGTGACTAGAACCTCAAAACCAGGGTTAAACCTTGAGCTTCTTGATCAGTGCGAGACCTTGCCCTCGTTAGGAGCTAGTGATTAGCGGTAGCACCCAGCTCAAGTAGGATTAGCATGCGGAGCCGCTCTGTAGCGTGATTAGGCACTGGGAGTGCAATGATTTAATTTTGAGAGTGCAGTCTGGAAATTAAATCCAGTCCCTAGTCTGATGCAGGGCGCTAACACACACACACACACACACACACATTGTACGTCAGCGAGGCTGGATGAAGCCGACGCAGAGGATTTGTTGCTAATTGATGTGGGTTAGCATATCCCCACTCAGGCACTTAGGAATATAGAAGTCTGTTTTATGTGTTGCATCAGAACAGGACTTTTAATGGGATCTTCCTGCACTACGAGCTCAAGCGCTGTGCTTCCTCACTGTGTGGCTTCTTTCCCGGTGACTCACCGCCCTAAGTGTGTGTTCTTTCAGCCGTTCTGTGTCACCCGTTCTCCAGCCAAGTGCTCAGTCAAACTAAGTCAGTCAAAGCTTATGTTTTCAGGAGGTGCGGGACCCGTGAAGGTTTCGTTTTGAGACGTTTGGGACCGTTTTTACTCTCGTTGTGTACAGATACCTGATCGGAAGGGGCGTCCGTATATTTATGGCCTACACGATCTCTAGTACGCCTCGTTTCCATCGTTGCATCCATGCATGACTGAGTATTTTTTTCTTTTTTTTTTTTTTTACACTCCCAACGTTCATCTCATCTTCCGGTGTTGCGTCGCAAAGCCGCCTCTGATGCCACTCGGAAGAGGCAATCCAATCAAGGCCGTGTTTGCCCAATTTCCCTTAAGGGCGCTTCTTTGCTTTGAGAAGAAGCTTGCCTCTTTCAGAGGAATTGTTACCTGGCTTCTATCGGCTTGTCGTCCTTGAATGAAAATGCCATTCTTCAAAGGATTCTCCCATGCGCGGTCACGGACGCTGGCTCTATTAGGTTTTATTATTCGCCGGGTCCGAACCGTGTATCAGTCTGCCCTGCGAGGCTGCCTGATGGAATCTGAAGGTTGCAGAACTCTGGGAGTGATGAATAGGAGGCGTCCTTGATTTTTATAAACATGTTTTCTTTCGCTTCCTCCGACCGCTTGTGCGAATTCTCCAGCCTGGTTGGATTTTTAATAATCTGATGCGGCGTGATGACGACCTTGACTCGAGAGAGTGCGAGGTGAGATTTTCAGCGGACGAAAAAAAAAAAAACCAAACAAACAAACAAACAAAAAAAACGCTCGCTCGGGTAACGCATTAAAAAAATAAACAAATCACATCCGTCCAAAGCCGATTCATCCAGGAAGTCATCCATTCATCTTTTTGTGTCTTTTCCATTCCAAACTTTCCGACACAGAACCTTCTGTCCTGCTGCCCGTACCCTTGTCGTTTAACTGACCGAGTTACCAACCTGGCATCAACAGTGCCCTTTTATAAACCTTAGACTTGGCACCGCATTTAAAAACCCCAGTAGATCAGCATCTCCTGCAAATTCCATCACCATGCCACGATCAAAGTCACTTAAATCTCTTCTGTTGCTTGGGTTGATCGTCAGCAAGCCGCCGTTACCCTGTGGCCTAAGACTTTTGCACTGTATGTATGGAAAAGCCCTTACACACTCCCTTATGTCTCTCTCTCTCTCTCTCTCTCTCTCTCTCTCTCTCTCTTTGTTTCGGTTCGCTGATGAGGTCGCTGCCCTCATTGGCCTGTTTTCCTCATTTACAAGTATGGATCCGCTAACAATAACGCCGTCTTCCTGCGTTATCGACGGGTTTGTTTAGCGCAGAGTCGAGGAAAGAGGAAAATGAAATGCAGATCCATATTCCGTCCATAAATCCCGATGATTATAAGACATGAAGTACCGATGCCGGACCTCATGACCCGGCTGCCACGTCCCTCAGCGGTTATCGTTATTATTTTGACGCGTGCTCGCCCGATTCGATGCTCGGCCGTAGTTAGCATCTGGCCAATTACGGGAGCACTGGGAGAGCGTCGGGTCTTCGAATTTGCATACGCATTTACAAGAACTGTCCTGAGATCGAGGTTGCCAGATTTCGATAGAGAAACAAGCAATCGAGGCTGTGGAAACAAATCCGACAGAAGCGGCGTGACCCAAAAAGGGTTAGGCTTACATTTTTCATTCCATCTTGTGCTGAACCTAAATCTGGGACTTCTGGCCACATTATTTGACGAAGGCAATCCGTTAAAGGGATTGACGTATTACATATATGACAGGCATGATAAAAGGCATGAGAACGGACGTTTGTCAATCGAACAATCGCAACCTCGGGACAAACATCGGATGTAATTTAGCGCTGCTTTTCAGCCTCTGCTCAGCTCGGATCCTAACGTCTCGATCGATCCGCATTCGGCGATCTGCTTCTCCCTCGGCCCGAAACAGACAATCGAGTAATCCGTCTGAGAGCCGGTGTTTACCAGTCGTGCCATGGCTCCGGCTGTCCGCACACTTCTGAGCACTCGAAACAATCCCAATAATCCAGAAAGCCAAGCACATCCTCTCTGGTGCAAAAACAATCGTTATTTCTCCACCTCGCAGCTCGGAGAAACGAAACCACAACGCCACTTTTGCGTCACTCTCCGGGCTGAGGAAAGAGGTTCTCAGTGACCTCATAAATATTTCGAAAGAAAACTACAAGGTGCAAATCGCAAGCGGTCCGTTTGAGAAAATATATAAAGCTTAAGTTTCTGAAGTTTGAAGAAACCAAGCTTGATGCAAACCAAACAAAGTAAAGACGCTTTTTAGGATTACTGTCGACTTTTTGATCGTTTAGAAGCGTGAATTGCTCTGAGGAACATCTCAGTATGAGGAGTGTGGGTCACGTTAACGTTAAAAGCCAATCAGATTTGGGACGGCAGTGTGACAGCCCTGCCTTATCTTCATTAGGAACGCCAAGTCTACGCCGTCGGAGTCGGTCTGGCTTTGAACTGCCGTTAAAGACAGCATAACAAACGTATTTCGCTACGTGTGAACGAGAGGCTTGAATCGGCACAAAAACACGCTCCGAAGGTGTGAAGCTCCCAATATATGCTGCCAAAGACAATCCCGTAAAATAGCGAGATCTCTGTTTTCTCCAAAAAGGCTTCTCAGGATCACGTTCACAGGTCGACGCGCTGATGCTCTCGCGCTGTTTATTATTATTTTTTTCCCTCCCAGAATTAGACTGACTCGTTCCGTGTTCGTAGCTCTGCAGTCTCTTGTTTGGATTGACCTTTCCTTCTACCAACATCACCTGCTCGGTCATTTCACAGCCATTACGCTGTCACTTATTTGGAAGTAAAATAATGCGGTTTCTATATTCGAGTGCTTTTCTCTTTCCATCTAATTCCCTTAACCTTTTCACGTCTCGCTGGGCCAAAGGAAAAAAAAGGGCGGCGTAAACAGGTGTACAGCTCCTATTTATAGGCCGCAAACAAGCTACAACACATCGCACAACATCCTGCCGTGCGCTTTAGCACGCGTTACGCGTTACGTGAACAGCACTCGAGTAAAAGTTCCTGCAACCGTTCCAGGAAAACGGCGGAGCGACAGTTAAAGCATCTGTTGTGTTAAAGTGTATCCGAACGCTGAGTTTTAGTTTGACGTTGCAGGAAATATCGGACCAAGCGCGTTTCTTTCGGGTCCAACCCGAACCCGCGGAGCCACGGCGGCTCTGAAAGTCATGCAATCCGAACATGTCAAGTGCCTCCGCGTTCAGACGTCACGATTTCATTCCCGGATCCCGGCCGCGTCAGACAGCCCGATATTCTCCACCAGATCCTGTCACGTCTCATCCAGATCCTGTCACTCTGCGGCACAAACGGCTTCCCACTCCTGACACGGCGGAAAATAACGGGCGCATCACGTCGCTGAGAGGGGGATCCGCCGTGTGTGATCCTCATATAACATAGAATCCTGATAAATAACTCCATTTTATATAAATATATTTTCGGTCCCAGAGCTACACTCTCGTCTCTTGCTTATATATATATATATATATAAAAATATAAATATTGACATTATACCGTATATAAAGCACTGATCTGGAGATAGAGTGATGCTCTAGGACCTTGGCCAAGGGCCCAAAAATATCAAATATTTAATTACAGCATGCAGCAGATGGGTGCTAAACGAAATTAAAGCTAACGTCACCTCTTCTGGTTCTTTCTTCGTGACCAGTCTTCTCAGGCGTCCTTTCAAAACCGTCGAGCCTCTCCCCTGTGAAGGAGCGTCGGTCTATATTTATCTAGAACAGCGTAGGCCGTTTCCCAGCGTGGCTGTACGAACAGGAAATGAAGTGTGCTTCACTTGCGGCTCGGAATTAGTCAAACGGAATCAATGTTTTTCCCTGGAGAAGTCCCGTTTTGAAACTTTAAAACTGCTTCGTTTAATTAAGGCGGATTAGAGCCCATTAGCGCCGATGACTCGAATTGATCGCGATCTGATCATTTAGGCCAATTAGACGACTCGTTTAATGTAATGGGATTAAATGTAATATGATTACTCTTAAGGTTGAGATTTAAACGTTGGAGGCAATATTCCTCACAAAAACTACAGATCCCATAATGCATTGTGACCGGTTCCGCTCGCGTTCACGTCGGCTTTGCTTCAGGACGTTTTGCAAACCCCAAATTATCCTGGACAGGCTCGTAAACGTTAGCACGGTCCGTTCCTTCGTACGGAATCGTGCCCGCTGTATAAGGTTAAGACGAGCCAGACGAGCTTCAGGCGTCCGGTGGGAACAAGTTGACATGGAGTGGGATGTCCAGGCTTTGAGCCACGCCTTACGAGACCCTCAGTGTCAACCCAGTGGAGCGTATTTAATGGATCTGTTGTCCCACGGTTCAGTTTTGCCCGTCGGTGGGTACCGGAGACGCTCGGATCCACACTCTTCTCTTCTCTCCTGTTACTTTTCGACATCCCCAGACCACGCCCTGCACAGTCACCGCTCCGACGGTTTGAAATAATCAGCCTGTTTCCTAATGCTGGCCGACAGTTTTTTTTATGAACATCTAATTTTACAAACGACGCACATTTATAAACCGGCCCTCTGCCTCTCATTATCCGCCAGCAAAAGAGGCCGTGCGCGTCTGCGGGCAAATTGGTTCTTTATTAACATGACAGAGAGACGGCGAGCACATCTGAGCCGAGACGTGTTCAATTTGGCCCCGCGAAAGCGCCCTCTAAGTGGAGAGCCGAAGCTCGTGCTAGATCGCGCCGTGTTGTATTTACAAAAGCACTTCCAGACGCGCCGGAACCGAGAGGATGAATTCGCAGAGCGTTTCCAAGTGCGTGCGCTTCAGTTTGCCGACACCCACGCGAGGGCAGCGAAAGGTGGGAAGGTGCGCGTCGTATTACATTTCAGATTCGCTTTATTACATAACCTTTCAGAAACATTTTACCTGTACGTGTCGTTTTATTACTATTACCTTTCAGTCTCACTGGGCATATTGATTCTTTTTTTTTTTTCATTTCCCTTTTCCTTTTCCCGCGTAGGCGTGGGCGTACATTAGCGAGAAAAGGCCTCGTGAACCCTTTGGACTAATCTGCAAGCCTCAGGAGCATTTGGCCTCCACTCCGGCATCGGCAAGCACTTCTGGGATTAAGAATGCCAAGGACCATTACCGGCGGACCTCACCTCACCAGAGGCGGGATTTCAACCAGGGTATCTCCCTTGGAAGGGCACCAGATTACAGTGCACAGTTTGCCCGGTTCATGTCCTGCCTCTGGCGAGGTAAGGAATTCAGTGGCACCCGTTGTGTTGTTGCCTGGCACCAGAAGCTCCCGGATAAGAAGGATCCCGGATTTGAGTGTTTGACATCCTCTTATCATCTCTTGACTTGCTCTCCTGGAAGTAAACAAGCCCAGACGATAAGAACGAAAGAAGAGGGAGAGGCACAGCCCTTCGAATAACGATATCGCTCCGTAATTACAGCTTTGTCCACAGATCATTTATTGTAATTATAGTTTGAACAAAATATTCGCCCACACCGTGGCAGTCGCTGCTTCGCAGGGGGTGCGCCTGGCACTCTCCCACTCTGTTTGTTAATTCAGGAAGCGACTCAAGAGTGCAATTAAAGGTGCAATTAAGAAAAAGGAAAACCAGGACACCCTAGACTGCTCGGATGCCCAGTCCTGACTCGGGCAGTGGCTTAAACCTCTTTGAGCCTGAACGTCTGGCGCAATTAGTTCGGTGTTAAAATAATCCCGAACTCAAAACGTTGGATTTCACATGCACGTCTTCTAATTGGACCCACGGCTAAAACTGCCTTTTTGAAGAAGTGAATGAAGAAAATAAGCAGGGCTGGCATCATTTATTATCTCCTTGACTCTGAGCCCACTGTGAGGGGCATCAAGGGTGAGAGATACGCAACAAGAAAAACAACCTTCTTCCACGGATTTGTTTAGATTTGGGGGAACGACGAGAGATTTGCCCCTGCCTCATTTATTGCAGCAGGCTCTGGAGAATGAGGCGACATCCGCCGGAGATGTTCCTTTTCACCCTGGAGATCCAATTACTGTGGGCTTTTGTCCACTGGTGTGGCTTAGACACAAGTAGCCCTATCCCAGCCCCTGATCCTGCCGAGGCTCTGATCACCCACACAAACAGTGACTCAAAGAAACTGAAGAGCCTGCTTTCAAACTCTGTATGGACGCACAACCTTTGATTTGTGTAACACGGCAGAGAAGTCGCTTCGCTTGGAACTTCATCGACTGGTAAACGGGCTGACCGATCGCAGCGTGTTCTTGGTTATTTTCCCCAAAGAACGCGAGATACCAGACAACGGCGTGCTGCACAAGAAGCCCAGGATAGACCATTTATCCAAATGGCCGTCTAAAAGCTATGATAATTAAGAATTGCCTGCTGTTCTGAACGAACCAGCGAACCTTTGTTTCATTATTCCAGCAGTGGGCGCAGACACCGTTATCCTGAGATCCTCAACTCATTCCCTGTTTCAGTGTAGGTAAATATGTGAGAGGTTTTAAAGAACACGCAGAAGCTAATCGCCTTGACCGAAGCTCCCCACTAAACATGGGAAATTCTTGATCGTAAACTGGCTTTGCTCTATCAGGCAGACTGAAATGTTATTCCCACTTTCTAAAGAAAGCTATGCTAACGCTGCCCTGTTTTCTCGCGGTCCCGGAGATCTGGAGGGTCACAGTGTTTCCTCCGTGCCATGGTCAAAGGTGCTGCTCGGTCTCCTGAAGCAGAGCGACACGACAACCAGCTGCCAACGTGCCAGCCTTTCTCAGTCCCACTTGTCTATTTAGATATTTATGACCCAGAAAAGAGACCACATGATCCGTATCCACCTGATGTCATCGGTTAGCGGACAGAACCGGGACCTTTAACCCGGCAGAATGGGTGGAACTGGGAACTTTTATCCCAGTGTAGTCAGGGGATGCCTTGCAAACACAAAACTCCAGGTGACATCGTGGTTAAAGGTCCCAGTTCTCCTTGTTTTCCATAGGGTTTAAAGGTTCAGGTTAGGTCTGTACACCACTGGGATAAAAGCCCTGGGTTTCACAGGGTAAAAGGTCCTAGTTCTGTCCGGGTTCCACAGGGTAAAAGGTCTCGGGTTTTGGCCATATTCCATTGGGTTAAATGTACCATTCGTTGTGGACCAGAGGTTCTGTTTTAGGCCACGTTCTGTTCAAGGTTCAGGCTCTTTCTGAGTTTTGTCTATTCCAGGAGCCGGGAGAAGAGTCCCGGTTGCCCCTCTGCGATAACCACTGGCCTTTTGGGATAAGATATGGGGTATGATATTGCACCGCTGTTTGGGTTTAACTACGGTGAGAATCGATAAGTTTTAGAAATCAATAGGTTCTTATTTAGCACGAGAAGTCTCTTCATCTCAGTGCATCAGTATCAGAACACACAGCTGTCAGCTTTTGAATCCAGGAAAGTGAACCGCTAATGCTATTAGCTTTGCATCGGATCAATTCGGTTGCTTTAACGTGCGGCGGTGAATCAAAGAGCGGGTTACATCATATGATCCTGTCATCTCGTTCAGCTCCTCTGATCTTCATCGCCAAAACTCTCTTTCATTCCACGTTCACCTCGGTTCCCGTGTCTGTTCTGATGACTGTTACAGCCATGTTCACCTCATTAGCACATTCGCTGCTCTCCAGCATCTCACTGTTCAAAGCCAGACTTTCCATGAGGCACCACTTCACTGCGCTGGACGTTCGGTCACAAAGGTCAGCGCTTTCACCTTTCATTTCTCATAGAAAAGACTGGCCCTAGCTGGACCTCGAAGCTTGTTTGTTACTGGCCATAAGAATGATTTCTGGCTCCAAACCACTAAATAACAAATACTTTGGGTAGCTGGAGAACCTACCAACCCACAAACTGTGAAACGAGACAATCCAGTCTTTTTTTTTTTTTTTTGGAAGACAAGGGGTTTTTCTTTATCATTTTATTTGAGCGCGCAAAATAAATTAGATTCAGTCCTGAATCGAGTCGATTCCGCAATTTGAGCTCCTTTGAAGCTTAAAATAGGGAGTCGACTCCTCACAGTGAAACCGAATTACAGCCAATTTATCAGCGTTAGCCCTCTATAAACCACCAGTTATTTAACACGGCCCTAACGCAAAACAGTTAATTCGCCTTATGGTATCGTTTAACGTTTAAGGAAGCGATTTCCGACACGGATACGACTTCATTTAGTGCCACTAGAATTAATAAACAAACTAGTTGCGCTTAGGCTGCTTAGTCACGGTTGAAATAGTGAGCCTAAGTTAAGCTATGCTAGCTAATCTGCTAGCCGTACCTCAGTTCGTTTCAGGGTTTCGTTTTTAAGCACATTGTTTGTGTGTTTAAAAGTTATCTTTCCATAAAAGGCAGGACAGAACAGATTCCTGCAAAAGCACGTCGAGTTCAGGCTTTTATGGATCTAACAAGCAGAGCAACACAAGCTTTCAGCCTCCACACACACACACGCACACACACACACACACACACACACATACATGCATGCACGAGAAAGAAAAATCATAAAGCCTTCATTAATGTGGAATGAATCTGAAGTGTTCCTATTTTTCACTCCAAACTCCCCTCTCCCTCACCTGTTATTATTTTTCGGCCGTGTTCGGATTGGAACTGCATTAAGCTCCAGGCTCCTGAATTATTCAGCCTGAAAATGGCTTTTATGCTTGTAGGTATAACGTGTTGTTCTTCCCTGGAGTCATTAGCCTCGTCTCTCCAAATGGCCTGCGCTGCTGCTCGAGAGGAGCGACCATTACCTCCTGGAGGACGTCTTATGGGTCGAGCAGGAGCTCCGGAAACGGAAGTGCCCGTTCACAGGACAGTGGTCGGGCAAACTAATACGAGAAGCGTACCCTTTTTGATCTCCATCTCCATCAGTTTGAATGACTGTGCAATGAAATGTGCAGAGAATAAACCAGGCGATGTGAGGAAACCCCAGCCTGGACACAAACAAACTAGTGAGCTGCTTGCAAAGCTTGGCTTGTACCCCACCACTGATGAGGTGCGGTCTGATGCTACCAAAAGAAGGAGGAGAGACGCCCAGTGAATTGCCCAAACAAGCTCAGATTGAGCATCCCATTACACATTTGGCCCAGCATAAAGGCCCTATGTGCCCTAGCCTTCGGGATAGGGGAAAAGAAAAAACTCTGGGCAGCTTTAGCCGGTGTCGTTCAGCTATATACGCTTATGCGGTTGCTCGGTTTGCTCGTGTTGATGCTGGCATGGACCGTGTTTGTTTGGGCTGTGTTGATTGAGTGTGAGTTGTCACCAATTCTTGATAGAGGTAGGCCAGTGTGGGTCTGGGCCAAGTCACTGGGAACCAGTGCAGATTCTGCTTGCATGTATGAATGTATAATGAGTTACGACCAGGGGAAAGAATCAAGCTGTTTTCTTTGCCCACCAGTCGAACAACTTGATTGATTTTATTGATTGTCTTAATATTTTTTTTTATTCCCAGCCGCCTTGAAGCCCAAATACCCCCCCCCCCCCCACAGGGATACCGTCTTTAAACAGTCGCCCCTGGCGCAACAACCAAACCTAATGTAATGAACATTTTTCGCCCGTTCTAACTCGGTTCTGTTTTACTTGTACGCAGGGACTTTTTGTGTTGTTCGAAACGGTGCTTTATTGGAGAAAACAAACATTTCTGCAATTTGTTAGACGGCCGTTCTGCCACAGGCTCTCTTTCTGCACCGGCGTTCAAACTGTGCCGGACTAGAAATCAATTCTCGTTTGTTTTATTCATGAGACGTGTATGGAGTGTTTCGGGTGGAACGCGTTATTTCTTATCAAGTTAGTCAACGTGTCTAAATAATATATATATCTAACCCTGCTTTCTCCCGCTGAGGGTCTCGGGGTGGGGTGGTGGGGGCACCTTTCCCACGGGAGGTACAGCTAAAAGTGTGGGGTTGGCACGCCAATGCATCGCAACACTGAGGATTGGGTCGCGGCCCAACGGCTGATTTACTTCAACTCTGGCATCGAGGATCATGCCACGGTGCACATTTTTCCTCACTCTGCATGGTTTTTGGGCCAGTCAATTCCCCGACTAGATGGTTGCGTGAACGAGTGCATGTATGCATAACAGAGGGAGTGTCTGGGGCACCGAGGAACCATAAGAAGAAGAAGATAAATCCGATCTTCAGCCTTGTGACACGCCGCGGAGAGCGAGCGCCCGTCGATGATCTAATGAAGGCCATTAGAAAGCCACACGTCCTCTCCCACCTCTGTTCGCCTGCCCTTATTGATCCCGCTGCAGCTTCCTTATTTCGCTTATTTGCAAAGACTCCCTAGCTTTTGTTGGGGAAAGCATCGGTTCAGGCCTGCTAAAGATAAACGGGTGCATGTTTCGAAGCTCAGGCGGCTGTGGCCTGAGGAAACGTGGGTGTGAGTGATATGGATGTAAAGTTTCTGTTTATTCGATTATGAAACGATAAGATCGGAGGTATTCCTGTTGTTAGAGTATGCTATTATTTAGAATAGAAAAGAGTTTAGACGATTCTTATAAGCAGGAAAGGCCTGCCCCTGGGCTCATTTGTATTCCAGTTGCATAGCTGATAGTCAAATCTGTGGACGACCGGACTGAACAGAGCATCATGGCATTTTGACATCCTCCCCCAACCAAAAGCACGTCCAGTTTTACCGCTAGGCTTGCTGTATCGGTAATATATGCCATGCCGCGATGTGTACGGCTGTAACGAGAATGAACGTTATCCGATCTGCCAGTGGTCGCGATGTTTTGGTTTTCTGTGCCCACACGCAAAATCAAGACGCATACACCGGAGGTTTGTATTTTACACTACTGAAATCGATGTTCTATTAGCGCTGTGGGTTGTCCCTCCTCACAGTGCTCATTTAAAGAAGGACAGAGTACAAGGTTAAATGTAAAACGGCGCATTAAATATAGATGGGTTCGCATTAAGTGAGAATCTGAATGCATTAACTGTTAACAAAACGGCGCATGGCTCCCCTCGTTATACTCCCTTTGTAAGTTTGTATTGTATACATGATTAATCCGAGTGACCTGGTCAGTGATTAGTTCTAATATCAGGGCTAGAGACGAATCGGTTCTGTGTGCCGCATCGATTAAAGATTATACAGTAAAGGCCCTTAAAAGGTTCATAAAATATCCATTAGGGGATATAATATTGAGAACATTGCTTTAATGCTGCTTTATTAAGTTCTGTGTTTCTATTTTCTGCATCCAAAGTTCCCAGAGACGTCTTGTGTGGATGCGTGAATGTCACAGGATCGCAGGTACAGGCACCTGATCTAAAACAGTGGTGCCAGGCTAAACGGTACCCACCTAATGCCAGACTCCACAAGGATAGTCCTTAGGAGGTGGCCTTTCTCAAACGGGCACGCTTTGTGCTGGTTTCTAATGGGGTCAGGTCACATGGCAGTGTAGGGATCGCTGACCCTAATGATGCCATTTAGAGTTCGCGAAGAGTTTCCTCTGCTGTCCACGACGCCATGCCTGATGCCACACGTTGCAATGCTAGACTGAATGCTGGGCATAAGGGGTTGAGGTGGGCACCTCAAAGGAGCAGCGGCTCCTCGAAACGACGGTGTCAGATCTGATGTGCCGGCTGCACATTAGACTGGGAGATGGGCTGTCAGGAAGCCCTGACTCACAGCTTATCAAAAGTGAAGGGGTTTCGATGTGACCGCGTTAGGAGCTGTCACACCGTCCATCGTACCCAAAACCCAAAAATTCCTGCTCGCATCGTCTTGCCATGTTTTATACCAATATAATGCATCGGTATCGAACCCTCGAGCCAGCTTGCACCCAGCTTGCACCCTTTGCCGCCCTCTCTGGTCAGAGGCGGCGCTGCACCTCCAGGCACCTAGTACCTTATGTTTGATTGAGCAGATAAAGAGAATCGGTGCATTGAAACCGGCAGCGATAAGTCCCTCCCGGTCCAGCCTAATCGTCTTATGTAAATCCGCCGTTCGTCAACTTCAGCACCTGAGGCAGAAGGCAAGCTTTGCATGCAAGGCGAAAGAGACCGCTCATTCATTTACGTCAGCGACGTCGCAATCATAATTAGACGCTTTGCGCTGTGTCTCACAATAATGAGGTTTATTAAGACACTGATTGCCTGGTGCATTATGGGTAAAGTCTGTCTGACAGGAGCGACAGCTATGGGCTGTTTGAATGGTCTTAATCTGCTTGATTTGTTGGTGTTTTGAATGAGAATGATTAAAAACAAGTGCTTGATTCGGGCTAAATAACCGGCTGGGAAATGAATCGCCACTTTTTCCTTGCCGCTTGATGCTTTAGTGAAGCTGCGTGGTAAGGACTGCTGTAGGGAACTGGAGCCAAAATAAGTTTCTGTAAGGCCGGCACTTCGAGTCTTTATTCTCGTCTTGACGCCGGACATAAAGCACATTGGCACAATCCAATAACTAATGATTACCTGCCTGGTAATGTCACACCTTTGTGACTGACCGCCCGCTCTGGGTGAACTGGTACAAAACGGGGAGCTACGCTTTGTGGCTAGAGCAGGACAAGCCCTGCGTGAGACAGGGTCAGGATGGCGAAGGCGCACGTAAAGAAACGTACACAGATTTCTCTCTCGCTTCAACACGTGTTGCAGCGTCAATATTCCGGTTCCCTGCAAGGCTCCTCGCTGCACGTTCTTAGATCGACCTTCAGCATTCGTATTGATTTTTATGTAAATGAGTACTCTGCAGACTTCTCCTGACACTGATGTGAAATAAAACGTTGCCTCATGCGGCGACAGATTTTTTATTCATTGTTTTTTTTATTTTTTTTTTATTTGCCCAGCTATTGAGGTCAAGTCGTGCCGTAATTACACGAATTCTCTCCCCCTGACAGATTTCACTGTAATGAAAAGCAGACGCGACGTGAAATGAACAGGTTCCACCCCCGGGAGGGAGGGGGTGGGGGGGGGTGGGGGGGGGTAGTGGCGCTGCGGGAAACGATCGACGGACAGACGTTTCAAACCCAGGGTTCGGATCCCGCTCCTGGCAAGGTGAGGCTTGGATGTGAAATGGTGAAATGCACATTGGTTACCAGGTCGGGGTTATGTCCTGCCTCAGCAGGGGCCTCAGGTCATAAAGGCTGGGAAATTGCGGAGCAATGAGACGAAATCGGGTTCGTTTCTGGTCTGAGCCGCGTTGCAATCGCAAAAGTCGGCGATCGTGCGCCGTGTTTCTTACGACCCGCCGTGACTTTTTGGGGTTTAGCGTTTTCATAACACGTCGTAATTTTTTTGCAGAAAGCCTCGTCCTCAGGGAAAGCGCTTTGATTAATATCTGTGACGGTCCTGGCACGTTTTACGAGCTCGGGGAAATCCGGTGCATCAGGGGTGATTCATCACGACGCATTGATCATTTCCTAATCACAAAGCACAAAGAATTCGGGGCTCAGACGCTCAGGCTGTTACACCGAGCTCTAAATCATTTTAGATGGGCTTTAAGTGTGAGCTGATTATCCCAAAATACAGTCGACTGCAGTCGGACTCCGTTACAGGACAAACCGTTTAAACCATTATTGTTAACCCTTAAAGCTCAGCTTAGGTTGTAGTTAACTAATTAACCAACCAGCAGCACAGGGCACAGGCCAAGACAGGGTGCCTGGGAGACTTCAGAGATGCCAAGTGACCGAGCGCTTTTAGAAAAAAATAGTCCATAGGAACACAAATGGGGAGAACATGCAAACTGGGCGCAGGCTTAGTTTCTAGGCTTGAACCTTAGTCTTTACACGCACAAGTTTGTCTTTCTATCTTCACGGGGACGTAGTAGTGCTTCAATTAACCCCAGAAACCTCGGGCGAAACCTCGACTGGACCTCAGAACCTTCGGTTATCGCCCGGCTTTGTAGGGACGCGACGCAAAACGTGCTCCTAAATCACAGCGGCACAAATATAAGTGAATTGGGAAGGTGTGATCTTAGTGATTTTGACCGTCCCGTGATGGTTGGGGCCAAAAAAAGAGACCTTCGAAGCGACAGGCTTGTTGACTCTGAAGGCCGCCCTTGAGGCGGTTGGGCTACAACAATAGGGCAGTCTCATACAGGGTTAACGATCAAGTCCTTGGTGAGTGTACGCATACAGATCTCAGATCGATTTGGCACGCCTACGTTACTGGGACTTGCCTACTGACCGACCCCCTAATGATCCAGTGCTCGGTATTTAATTACGCGTAATAGCTAATTAATTAAAATAGTGGCTCGACGTTGTTAGGAAGCTCGATCGTGTGAAATGGGAAAACGGTGAACACTGATAATTAATTACAACGAGCAATGAAAACAAACATTCACCCCGTAACACCGGCTTCCATATTTTACCTTACAAACACACACACACACACACACACACACACACACACACACACACACACAGAGATCCATTAGCACTTTAGCAGCAGGATGAATTCGGGACACAAATAGCAAGAGATTAAATATGTACAGCACTGGGTGTATTTTCATCTCTCTCTCTCTCTCTCTCTCTCTCTCTAAATAAATAAATATTTTTATACACGTACAAAATGCGAAGCAGCAAAAAACAGCTTCATCATGTCCGGAAAATGCTTTGTTCGTCCTGTCTTGCTTTTGTCGAAAAACTGTGTAAAGATTTGAACCAGGCAGCGAAAATACATTAGCAAAAAATAATAAATATATGTAATTGATTTGTCCCTCTGTCTTTATTTCTGCTGTAGTTTTCTATTTTCTATTTAATTCTATTTAAGTCGGACATAACTATTTTATATTCTTAGGTTAAGCAGGCCGGGTCGCTTTCGGAGTCTTGGACCTCCCACGGTTTGTTCCCTATAACGCCTGGGCGGTTTTTCCTTTCCACTGCCACCTGCAGCAGTTTTGATCTTACTCAGTTTTTTTTTTTCCTAGACGGTGCCCTGTTGGAAAAAGCGCTACAGAATCTAATTTGTCCGAACGAAGATTTCTTTCTCTGCTCTCACCCTCCGAGATCAGCACGCCGACTTTAGATAAAGGTGCTGGACCCAAAATCATGCGGTGTGCCGTTACAGAGCCATTCACATCCACGTTTGAGTCCAATCTGCTCCAGCTGGTACGACGTGTTTGTTTCTGTATTGCTTCTGGAGGTCCTGATGAGAGCAGAGGCTTGTTGATGGCAGAGCATGGGCACGCGCCCTCCCTTGGCCGCATCTGCGCCGAGAGTATCGCAAACTAGTTTGCCGTGCAGAATGAGGAACCTGGAGACGATGATCACGATCATGGGGACGATGACAAGCGAGGGCTAGGGAGCCGTCTGTAAACGTGTTTGCGTTCTGTGTTTGCTCACCTGTGGTGCACTGGTCAGATGGGCTTTCCCATCACCAGAGAGACGCGAGTTCAAGGACGGGCAATGTGCCCCACAGTCAGGGTCAGGGAACAGACTGCCAGGGCGGGCATCAAGCAGGCACGATTGCCAGTGACTCAGGGAGGCAAGGCTGGACTTGGAAGGATCTTCACCTGGCTATGCCACCGGAAACCCCTGCAACGGACTGGCACCTTGTTCAGGGTACATGCCCATCTGCACGCTACGAATCCCAGGGAAGACTCTGGAACCCCTCACAAGCTTTTCCTTCCATGACTGACGCAGCTGATGGATTTGGAACAGCAGCTGGACGATCTCTGAGCATGCTTCTCCATATTCGCGGAACGACTGAGGGAGTTTATTTGCCACCTGCGTGCTCAGTGATGAGATCATTAGAGCGGAACGCTGGGATTGCCAGTTCGCATGTAAACACACACAGTATTTTTATAGACTAACACAAATCCGTCTCGGTTTGCTCTGAAGGACTTTGCGTCTTAGCCGAACAAATGCCTGGCCACCAGAAACGGTGCGTTTCCGACCCAAAACAGGCATTAGAGACACGGAACTGCACATGTCCTTGCTCCGTTTAAGTCCTGTAACGCTCGGCGTGTGTCAGACGAGTCCCGGCGCGTCCGAGTTGAAGTTCAGGGCTTGACGGGATTCGCCCTTCATGCTGTTTGAGCTGCGGACGAGCTCTGGAGATCCTGCTGCAGTGCGAATACGCTTTGGTGTAATGTTATGGGCTGAGTATCTTCTCTCTGTGCCACAGAAAATCCTGGAGAACGGACGTAAGGGAGAAGGGCTGGCAGGGGTCACCGCACCGCTGCATCGCCGTGGGATAATCCCCTCCCTCAGACACAGCCAGACAGGCCTGTTTGTGACGTCTGGAGGTAGGACCGGACCCTGCGTCTCTACACCAACACTTATCTGAATTCATATTATAGTCATATAAAACCGTTTTAAACGTCTTAATAACCGTAACAACAAGCCCTTTTAAACCTTTCCATTGCTTATAAAACCTGGTTCGACTGACAAAAGACTTACAGACTTTAAAGCTCCTGCTGATTTATTAGTATTCATAACTCGAGGTCTGTTCCCCAGGCGGGCCCAACCCACGGCACGGCTCTATTTACGTGTGAGTGGGTTTGTTTTTAAGACTGAAACTGTACGACAGTGACAGAAACGCACAAATAAATAAAGACGAAAAAAAAAGAGAAGTACAGCAGCACAGGTGCATGGGCGCAAAAACAAAGAAGAAATCGACATGAAACGACCATCACGCGCCGTGCCGATGCAGCTGTATGGTATCGGCGTGCGGGAGTGAGGCGGCGCGAATGGCTCGCGTGCTGATTGGCCGATTGGCCGATTGGTGCTCATTAGCCTAACGCATGGTGCGCTGCTGGGTTTGAGGGGTGCTTGTGTTTAGATCTTGCCATTTTGAGTTGTGTCGAGCTTTCCGAGGGAGGTGAGCGGGGTGAGGAGCATCATCCCGGCGCTGCGACAGCGACCCCTGCTGGCACCCTCCAGGACATTCACGCTGCTGACCTGTGCTCTCAGGGGGTCAGCCTGCAGAACCCCCGGACACGTTTAAAATGTGAAAAGAAACCGAACTTAGCTCTAATGGGCTCTGGTTTGGGGTGATTTGGGCTGTTTCGGGGGTGGGGTACCTGAGCCTATCCCGTAATAAACTCACACAGGTAGGGGGACTCCCAAAACGTAATATTAAAAAGGCTTCAGTTTTCTAAACCAGCTTGTCGTTGTCACAGGCTGCAGTCTCATTATCAACCTGGCAGTTCTGTTGGTGGGTTTTTGACGGTAATGGCATCCTTCTGCTGCACCGGGGCTAAACAGACGGAAGCCGTCCATCCAGCTCGCAGCCCGCGCTTCTCTGCGAGGTAAAAACGTGAGACGGCAGGTGCTTTTTATGCCCAATTTTCACCCCGCGCCTGTACTACCCCGTGTGTTGCCCGGGGGGTTTTAACGGTACACATTAAAGCGTCGACCTTCTCTGGCAGGCTTCGTGCTCTCAAAAGGTCATCGTTTATAGAGCTATGAAAATGTGGGTGGATTTAAGCACGCTGGGTGTAAACGTCAACGGGATCTCATGCGAAACTGTAGCTCAAGGGGCTGGGCATCCAGGTCTGAGGGAGTGGACTGGTCAGGGGATCATCCCCGGGCTCAAACAGTGACCCCTTGTGGCATGGCAGTGTATTATCTAAGACGACATGCAGCTCAATGGAAAGTTTGAAAACCCATGTGATATCAGCTCACACATGAATCTCGCTGCCAGGCGACGTGTGCTGCCCTGTCGTCCAAATTCCCCAGCTCTCAGTTTAATCCGAGTTTTTTGGAAGCTGGCGGGAAGGTTCGCAAATATTTCATACTACTACTTATGTTATCATAACACGCTTTTTTTTTCTTCTTCTAACGCTTTTCTCATTCTCACCGCCTCTCATTCGTTACACCGTCCACACTTTGTTCTTTATTCTGTCCTAATTCTGTTCATGTCTTTCTCGTTCTCTTTCCATCTCATTCAACCAAAAAGCAGCTCCATTCATTAAACAAAAAATAACTTCACTGTGGCTTTGTGCTGTAAATTGGAAGCGGTATCAAGTGGAAGCGACCGAGAGCGCCTTATTAAAAACTCCGGAGAGGCGAATTAAGATCACGATCCACGCCGTTCCTTCTGAAGCAGACAAGATATGGAGTGAATGAGAATTGATTTCGGGCGGAGCCGACGAGCTTTAATGATGATGACATTATGCAGGATGAACTCATATTTCAGAAGATGTCATTTAATTGAAGCGACTCACTGTAAATGCTCCTAGGGATTGAGCTTCCACTAAAACAGCAGGACAAGTGTCTGGATCCACAGGGGGCGCCGTTTCCCTCGGATGGGGAACAATTAAGGGAAGGAAAACAGCTTGACTGGAGCGGGAACCTGTACCAGAAGAACATCTTAGAGTGAGGACCGGAACTGGAACCAGAACAGATTAATGTGAGGAATAGGACTAGAACCAGATCATTTTAAAGTAAGGATTGGAACTAGAACATCTTAGAGCGAGGGCTGGAACTGGTACCAGGACATCCTAGAGTGAGGGGCGGAACTGGAACCAGAGCCTCTTCGCATGAGGACCGGAACCGTTATGAGATCATTCGTCTGAGGACGCAGAAGTTTCTTCGCCATACCCGGCGTGCTCTTATTCTGCATAAACGTATCTGAGAGCTTCCTGAGCATCAGTGTTGTGCCGTACGGCGTTCAAACGGTGCCCCCCATCCGCACCCCTCCCCGTAATAAATGTGCCGGTTGTCCGGGAGAAATGATGGATCGTATTGGCTCGGAGAACACGATGGGAGACGCTGGATGTATAAATCTCCGTGCGCTTTTATGACAGCTACGGATTCATCTCTGCGGGAAGATACTAACACCATCATCAGTTACCGTACTTTAGAACCCGGGGGGGCGTCCCACAGCAGCGTGGACGCTACATTCGATTAAGAGCGCGCAACGTCACCAATTCAGTCGTTTACCCATCCGCTTAAAGAACAGGCGCGCTTCCTTAACCGATGTCCTTCCGGCTGGCTTCGGCGACCTATCGATGTCTGAGGGAGGGGACCAGCAAATTGGGGAGCGTCACCAGAGCATGTGCATCAGTCGCTCCCAAATCCTTGAGGGTTTGTGGCCGCTTGTCACTGCTTGTTTGCGGCTTTGTGTACGTTGTACGTGGGGGATTTGGCTTGTTGGAAGAGTTCCTGTAAACAGATCCCGGACGGACCGGCGCCAGGCCTCCACCGGCCACGTCAGTCGGGCTGGATCCTGCAGGACTGACCTTGTGTTTGACCGCCGAGCTGAAACATTAACACACATTGATGAAGGTAGTTTATTTCCATCACTTGCTGTACGTGGGGCTGGAGATGAGCTCCTGACGCTGCTGACGGCTTTGTCTCTTAACAGTCGCCGGTGGTTTCGGAGCACGCTTGTTTTTCACAGGCTTATTTAAAAAGGGGAAGAAAAAAAAAAAAGAAGTGGGAACAGAACGACCTCAATTACACCGACCGTCGTTCCGTTTGCGGTGCAGAGCCTCCTCACCGCGTCTTCGTTCCCTAACAGTCTCAGGCCGGACTGAAATATTCAGGCTTTCGTCCCAATCAATCTGTTTACCCGAAGCCTTCAGATACGAGGGATCAGAAATGTACGGCCAGCGAGCGTGCACTGGTGAACTCCGAAACCAACCAAATTGGCCGTGCCTGCAATCAGAGGCGCTATATCGTGCGGAGACGTTGCGAGAGGGACTTTCGCACAAAGACTCTCGCCAGGATCTTCAAAGATGTTTTTGATCGCCGACCATCAAACAAGGAGCCGAACCGAGAGTGGAGCGAGCGCAGGGTCTGCACCTTCATTAGGAGGCTTCTGCGAATAGTCACGTAAGGTGATCAGAGCTCATTTCACATCGCCCAAAAGAGACGGAACAAAGAACGGGATACCTGAATAAATAACCAGGTCCGTCCTGGGCATAAGGCTGGCATCTTAAAGGGCAAAACAGAACAAGGACTGATCCTAAAGCTTCCAGTTCATAGGGAGTGGCTATCAATGAAAAGAAACCAACAAACTCAGCCTGAGATCGAGCTAGATGCATTGACATCCCTAAAATGGACCTGCTTTCCTCATGAGTGTCCTAAAACTGTGTGTGTGTGTGTGGGGGGGACGGGAATAAACATTCAAATAAAAATTTCATTCTGATTTGTTTTTCTGCCACAGACCTTCTGTTTGCTCTCGATCACATTCCGCTCCGATTGTTTCGTGCCAGGTTCGAACTCGGTGCCTGTTTTCTAAGCGTCACCTTCATTAGTTCTAAATAGCTGTTTGTGTTTTTAATTAATCCACGACTGCGGCACCCGAGTGGTGTGAAATTGATTCGTCGCCGTTTTCCACCTGAGATGAATTCCTGCGTTGGCATGCTGCTAATGCGTGAGGGGCGAAGGTCCTTTATGCGGCTTCCTTAAGACGGAGACGACAGATCACAGGAAAGAGCGTCCGATTCGCTCGTTAATGCCGGGAGACGCTCGTTAGCAGAGCCGCGGCCCTACCGGCAAGACGCTGGCTGTAATTAAAACGATAGGCCATTAGATGAGGACGGATTTCGTCACGGCGTGCTCACGCGTTTTGCAATATTCAGGCACGGAAGGAAAGACGAGCGGGAAAAATCTCAACCGCAAATGGGACCGCCAGGTCAGCCCAAATACGGGTAGCGTGCAGTCACCATGTTTTATTCAGGGATTTCCGGCACCTTTCCGGAGAGACGTTACCGCGCCAGTTAAATATCCATTAATGCTAACAGTTCAGGGTCCGATCCTTGCCCTCGGGTTGAGAAATTTGGAAAATGTCCTGTATAATTCAGTAGCAAAACAGACCCGTACCTACGTTTGAGGTGGGCCGGCATCCCGTCCGTGGGGTCACTGGGTTATTCCACCAGGGTTCTTATGACGTGGGATGACTATACGTGCCAAATTCGTTAATTATTTAAAGACATTTACAGTCCCCTGGATTGAAACGCTTTCACATAACGAGCACCAATAACCCGATCCTAACAGACTCCGGTAACGATAAATCGGTACAGCAGGCCCCCCCGTTCCTGATTACCTGTGCCAGTCAGAGCCAGTCAGCCGTGGCATGTCGCGTCTATTCTGCAGACGATTAGGCGAGTCAGGGGTCGTAGTGGAATGTAAACTCATTTAAAGTTTTACTGAGCTGGAAAACATTATTATGTTTCTGCCCGTCAACTTAAATCAGTGCTTCAGTCCAAACCCTGTGATAAATAGCATTTTAATGCCTGGCATTATTTGGGTGACGCCGAAGTGCCTGAACACCGGAATGCAAGCTGGCTGTGGGTCTGAGCCAGGAGAGGGAACATGCCTTATGCATAGCGCTTACATAGCACATGGTCAAAAGTGTGTGGACACTCTGAAAAGGTGAGTGTTGGCGTTCCGGTTCACCCCAAAGGCTGGGTGAGCGAGATAAGGTCCGGGCTCTGAAAAAGCCGGGCAAGTTCGATGATCGATGTTTAGCCAGTTGAGGAGGGCAGAGCAGAAAGCTGATGAGCCGACTTCATTAGGGTGAGCAGATCATTGATGCTGGGTCGGTTTCGTTCGAATTTGTCGTACGCTTTATCTGCTCAAAGTGCAGGTCAAATGGTGCGAGGCTCTAAATCACCGTTTTAATGATATTTTCTCTGTGTGCGATAGAAAATACGGAGGCGGTAAGTCCACTTTGAACCTAAATATCGCACCATGAATAATGTGTTTCGCAACGACGGGTGAAACCCTGCTGAATAATGGACATCGCCAGGGAACGTTACTTATTCATGGCTCCTCCGTACAAAGCGCTGCCATTAGAGGAACCGGGAGCGAATTCGTGATCGAGTGGCTTAACCTGAGGGACGACGGGGTGGGTAAATAATGAAAAATCGGATCCGAAATAAAAGGAAATGAGGCCGTGTCAAACGGAGGCAATCAAATATGCGCTTAAGCTTTCCGAGGGTGACTCGAAATCACTTTGTATTTCCCACGTCCGCTGGAGGTCAAGGACAAAACGTGGAGTCAAATTACTCTCACGCCTTTCTTATTTCTTATCTCGTGCAACACGGGCAAAGAAAATGCAACGTCCGTCCACATTTGAACCCTTTCTTACCCAGGTCAGGGTCGCTTGGGGCCCCGGTGCCCATCCAAAGAGAACGAGTGACGGATGCCAGCTTTTGGCAGGGACGGTTAGGGGTGTCCGCACCCCCCCCCCCCTCGATTTGTGCCTCAGTAGCTCTTCTAATAACGCACTAACCCTAACCCAGATCTGCTTAGATCAGACCCCTTAAAATCCAGTGACGGCGAAGATGCCCGGCTGCGAGGTCATGGCACGGCGACGGGTACTTTGGCGGCGCTCCTGAATGCTGGATTTGCGAGAGATGTAGCACTCATCAGGATTTAGAGCCGGGGGAGATACGGCTGCCAGGCAACATGGATCCCGACAGTGTTTGGCCATCACCCATGACTAAGCCGTGTGTGTCTGTGTGTGTGTGTGTGTGTGTGTGTGCGAGTGTGTGTGTGTGTGTGTGTGTGTGACATTGTGGGAAAAGTAGAGAATATTTAATGGGTAATGTTTTCACTTAGTGAAGATCCACAAACGCCACAACCAATTAGGCTTAAAAACGACAATAAAATCATCATTTTTCGTATTTTTTGTATCAATGTTCAGACACAGATATTTGTTAAGTGTTTGGAACTAGACCAAAAAGTCCAGGGTCCGAGCCCCAGAATTGTCCTTTTGCAAAGTCTTTTCATAATCTCCTCCGCCTTATAAGCCTTGGTTTATCAGCTGTAACTCATTCAGAGCCAATTAGCAGAAGAGCATCATGGGAAACGTAGTCTCTATCGTCATGCCAGCTTTCCAGCTCACACCTCACTCTCGCCCTCGCTGGACAGAGATGGTACTGCAGGATTGGATATAAAAAAAAATCTCATTCTGAACCATTAATAATGCACATGATCTTTCCATTGATTTAATAATGACCGATGATGATGATTATAATAATAATAATAATAATTATTATTATTATTATTAATAATAATAAACGCAGAGAAACAGAGCGGAGTAAGTCAGGATAAACAGAACGCTCCTGACTCTTACTGTTTAAGTTATTCCAGAGAAGTTTCCTCCATTTGACCTCGATTCAGGTTCTGATTAAAACGCTTGACATCATGCCCCCGTGGTCCATTAGCAGAGTTCGTCCGGTGCAAATGCACATTTAGTATTTATTATGTGGAAAAAATGTACGAGCGAGACAAAGACACACCACACGGGCGTGTGCAAAAGTGTTAAGCCTCCGCGATCAAGCCAAACGAGCGTCTGCGAAGGGAACGGACTTAAGAACTAACTACCTTGATTGAAGGTGGACAAATGGGAAGCGCGTGGACCGATTTATTATTACAAGCATGAGCTGCCGCTGTCAAGGGTGAAACAAAAGTCTCTGGACACGCCCTCTCAGCGGCGCCGGCTCCGAGACTAACACAGTTACAGGTCGTCTAAAAAAAAAAAAACCCTTCCAAGCGGGCCAAACACATCTGATGCGTTGAAGACGGCGGGCTGGATTAGCTGTCGTTAAATATCGGCGCCGCGTTTGATCTCTGCCCGTGTTTTCCCTCTCTCCTGCACCCTTCTCTCTGCGCAGCTGAGTGTGACAGTGATGTATTGACAAACCATC
The DNA here is from genome assembly GCA_034779995.1 of Parotocinclus haroldoi. Taxonomy (NCBI): domain Eukaryota; kingdom Metazoa; phylum Chordata; class Actinopteri; order Siluriformes; family Loricariidae; genus Parotocinclus; species Parotocinclus haroldoi. The sequence goes on along the minus strand of JAUZST010001036.1, from coordinate 31,573 downwards.
TGCTCGGTGTGTTTCTTGTCACTTTGCTGTCGGTTGTGATTGGCGGCTTCGTGACGCCCGCGATCGTCTGTTCTGCAACCTCAGCCGGTTTACGGCCCGAAAGCATCGCCGACCTTGGTGATATTTTTTAAGGTAGATCATTCGTAACTTTTGAGCAGCCGGTCCATCAAACGAGGCAGGTGGAAAAGCTCGGGAGGTTCTCTTTTAACGCCCGACTCTGCTTTACTGAATGGAACAGGAGTTCAGAAAACATTGGGCGATCATTCACAGGTTCGACTTGCCCATTTTAGACTGTTCTGGGATCTGTCGTTAAGGTCACTGAACCCGGGACCTGGGCGGCTAAGCTTCAGGACGGGTTAAATCGCAGCCCAGAGCAGGAAATCCGATTTCTAAAGTCACCCGATCAACATGTTTTCATGACTCGGGCAACAGGGGCAATATCCAGTTCCCAAAAAAAGCATTTAATATCAATTCGGTGCTGCGTTTCGTTCCAAGGTTGCCAGATCCCACAAGATAATAAGCCACAGGTCAATGTAAAAGCCTGAACAAGTAAGTTTCTTCGAATAAGCAGACCTGGCAACCTTGTCAGAGATTCATGAAGGGTATGAGTTTGTCCTGAAATCAAATCTGATGTGGGAAATCTGAGTACATTTCACTAAGAATCACTGTAGAACTGAATCGTATTCGTGATTTTCATGCATCTCTCGGAGACTAATGTTATTCATAATTATTATATTATAAAACTGTCCTCTCTGTTAATATTTATTCATCTTCTGCTCGTTTGAACGACTATTATATTCATTCCGTAGCTTGAACTGGTACGGAGAAGCCGCCCTTGGCGGTCGGGTCCGTTTTCGAGTCTTGGGCCTCCCCAGGTTCCTTTTTACAACGTTTTTCCTTGCCACTGTCGCCCTAGGCTTGCTCTGTTTGGGTTTGGCTTTAGATATTAGATGACATAACATAGATAAACCACTCTGAATAAGAGAGGATGTTTAAATAAATAAACTGGTGTGTAATTATCGTCTATTCAGGATGCAATGTTTAAAATGTGTGTGTGTGTGTGTGTGTGTGTGTCCTGCTTGCACGAAAAGGCTACGGCTACTTTTAGCCTCTCCAGCGTGGGCAAGCTGCCTTTTTATTTTATTGGCGCTTAAGCCGACCACGAGCGGCCCTACACACTATGTGAAGTTACAGCTATAGGATCTGTTCGGTGTGTATGGACGGGAGTGGGTGGGAGTCGCTCTTTCTGATGTATTTTTAAAATCAAAGGCTTCGAGCGCTGAGATCAGCCTACGCGGATGAACTCTGAGAAGACTTTTAAGAAAGCAAGACGTGCACTTTTAGGGGGACCAAGCGCTTCGTGGTACGGACGGTTGAATCACCTGCATTTGCCGTTTCATCGTTAAAGAACCTCTGGGAGCCAGGAGGAGATTTTAAGAGCTTGGAGAACATCAGACCAGCAGTAAATGGAACCTGAGAAGGTCCACGGATCTGAAGTGGGTGAGAGGTGGTTGCTTCAGAGTAGGTTTTCTGAGCCTGTGTGGGTTAGGGATGGATGAGATTATGGATTATGGATGAATGGAAGAAAATTCCACGAGCAGGATCAGACCTTATTCCAGGCTAACGAAGATTCCCAGTCAGGTATTACCATTAGACTTTACCCTTAGACCAGTTTATTTATCAGCGAATCGTTACTGAGCACGCCTCAATCGTTGATCGTTTCAAAAACGCCAAGCTTCTTCTTTGTAGAAGAATCCAAAATCGTTTCTGAATTCCACGTTAGTTCGTTAGTTCGTATCTCTTGGGGATTTTTAATTGGGGGACGTTCGGTATTAAGCGTAGACGCAGCGCTGATTTCTTTGAGAAGCAGAAAGGACAAATAATCACGCCCACGTTTTCAGTGTTTTAAAGTTCTGGCTTCTCCTTGTCCCTCTGGTTTCGTTCTCTTCTCAGGATCCCACACTCCTGCTCTCTCTCTCTGGTCCGGACACCCCGTGATATGGAAATCTCAGATCCTCAGGCTTTATGTCAAATCCGAATGCCCAAGTGCAGCACGATCTTCACCGGGATCTCTCCTAAATCTACTAAATCTACTAATCTACATGCTTGTTTAAGGAGAAACCGCAGAGGCCACCTTCCAAAGCAAACCCCAAACACTTTATAGACAGCTTTATGCAGGAGCCGGAAAACGAATCCATGCCGCAGCAGCTCTGTTTGTGCCGACAGGGGCGGTGAGATAATGAAGGCTAATTTGCTCGACGCCGTTATTGTGATATGAGCGTAAACACAGACTACTAATGAGGAAAAAATCCAGCATAACTGATGTGACTCTGAATAGATCTGCCTGCAGAAGCGACGGGGGAACCTAAAAGGTTCCAGGAAGACCACGGGACTCGGCTCATGCTGCCTGGATTTTCAAAGCAGGTTCAAAACAGACGTGAAGCTCAGCGTTATGATCTCTTACACACAGAACCTTTCATCACGTACCTGCTCAGGTACAGCCCTAAATCGGACCCGGTACAATGAACCAGGCCAGATTATTACATGGATTTAGTTGTAAATTGTTTTTATTGTATTTAATACGTATTCAAGTTTTGGGCAGCTATTAATACGCAATTAGTTATAAAGAATACATATTTTCTATTTGCTGTTAATATTGTTTCATGTTTTTCGTATCTTTGTTGTATCTGCGTATTTATTCATAACAATATCGACACGTCATATGTGTTATTCATATGTTATTACTGCTGTTATTATTATTAACATCATTATTACCGTTTCTATCGTTTGCTAGTTATCGTTACAGCTATTACCATTATTAATATTATTATTAATGTTTTTATTGTTTTTTACGACCTTATGATTACGTAACAGTATTTAACAGCTATTTTTTATTATTTATTTCGTTTTTCATTACTATTATTATTATTATTATTATTATTATTATTATTATTATATTAATGTCTCTAAACCTGTTGCACATTAAATAAATGTCTTTGTTTCCAGTATTTCAGGGACGTGTTCATTTAAGAGTGCCCTCAGTGTGTGTGTGTGTGTGTGTGTGTGTGTGTGCGCGTGTGCGCGTGTGTGTGTGTGAGCAAACCTCTGACCTTAAGCAGCTTTATAATTTGTTGTTTACTCCTTAGTAACCCAGTGGTGCTGTACATCTAACCCCAATTACCGTTCCATCCAGACCGTGTGTGTGTATCTGTGTGTGTTTGGTGAAAAATGAACCGGCCCCTTGGTTTGTGTTTGTTGACCCTTTCCTCCGGCTCGGTGCCCTTTCGGTTCTTACAGTGTTTCTGTTTAAGCTGCTTAATAAACAGCAGCTGCTCGGAGTTTAGCTGCCAGTTTTATCTTTGCACGATTATTTACCAGCTCCTTCGCTCATTTGGTGCAGGCTCTGGACTCTGCCGTGACCCTGACCAGGACCCATAAGCAAACTCGTCCCTGGCTCCGTGTGTGTGTGTGTGTGTGTGTGTGTGTGTGTGTGTGTGCCCTTGCACAGTACACCATGTCACGACATTAACCACACCCTCAGGAAAAAACCCACTTTATTACAGGTCTGGCTGGCCAAAAGTGTTTGTTCCTGATCAAATGATGCTTCTTGTTTAAATCAGGAATTACCTTAATGAAGGAAGTTTAACACAAGCTTCATTTCCATGAATCGCTAACGACTCATTAAGGTCTAAACTGTTATGTTTGTAAAATCGGAAATACTACTCGGCCCTAGACTGCCGGCGGGGGGAGGTCTTCAAAAGAGTCTTCTAGAGCAGATGAGACCAGAACCAATGACCTTTACTTTAAAACAAACAAACAAAAAAACCCAAAAACGACATCAGACGAGACCCTGCCGCTTCCCCCACCGGCTCTTTGTCGGCGTGAGTCAACATGTTTAAAAGCTTCTTCCACTCTGCAGCCTTCGAATCAAACCCGCTGAGCTTTCGCTGCTTCTGTGGCTCCGTTTCGTCAAGAAATATAGGAAACAATAAAAACAAGGCCGTAAAACGTAAACAACGAATTTACGCCGTACTGTGCTAAAGTCTTAGGCCACCCTTGGTTCGGTTATAGCGCTTTCACATTCCATGATTTCTCACACGGTTTATAAGGATGCAAACCAGAACATTGGTATGCAGGATTAAAAAAAAGCCGCTCACTATAACCTCCCCTTACACGGATTGTGGCAGAACCGATCAGGCGGCATCTTTTACAGCAGAAAAGGAGCTTGGTCGGGAATCTCTCTGGAAGGCTAACATGCCAGAAACCACTTTTTTTCAAAAGGAGAACAGGGGAGAGAAGATCGGCCGAAGCTCGCTTAGATGACAAAGTGATGAACCCAGTGGCGGCCTAAGACTTTTGAGCAGTCCACCCGAGTTACCCGCCTGATCTAGATCGGGAACGCGAACTCTAGCTTTGGTTTGTTTTAAAGACGTTTTGGACCTTTTCTGCTCAACTTTATTCTGCACGAAGAGCTCAAAGAACGTTATAGCGGGATGAAAAACATCCGTGAAAAATCACCGACGTTGGGGAGCTCTTCCTTTTCCCGGCTTCCTTCTTAAGAAACGTTTTATCTGCGTTTTGTTGAAGAGCAGACTGTAGTGCTGTTTAATAACGTTATTCTGTAACGTCCTATATCACAATCGAATGCGTATTTAGGCTGATTATTAAAGTGATTAACCCTCCAGACCAGCATGCACACCCTTTATTATCCCCTTTTTTGATTTTATGGCTCCATTCGGACCGGCGTGACGAAGCTAAAACAGGTCCTGCACAGGTTCCTGTTACCTGTCCAAAGAACTCGCCAGGGTGCCACCTGGACTCTGAACCAATCTGAAAGCCAAATCTACGGCCAAACTAATCCCCAGTAGTGTGAAGATGTAAAACGTATTTCTTTTGACGTTTCGTTTGTTTCGTTTCGTATGTACTTATTAATCCTAAATTCTGCCGTGCAGGACAAGCAGGAGCGGCTAAACGAGGAGGACAGGGACTTGATCCGTGGCCAGGTTTCACAAAGCAGTGGGTCATCATCCGCAAACAATGAGCCTATCAGAGCGAGGCACGCCATCTGTTTGAGGGAGTGGAGAGGAGAAGAGCTCGGGCCGTCGCAGTGTGTTTATCGGATTACGAGGGGGTTCATGCTGGAGACGGCCTCGCCATCCAAGCCGGTGGAAAAAACGGAGCGCGGAACCGAATCGATTACGCTCTAATAGGCTGTGACACGGCCCATTAAGGTTATATTTGAATATCATCACGTTAACGGGCGCTGTTTTGGGATTTTAGAAGCTCTCCCTTTTCAGGTGAGCACAATAGAGCAGGTTAGAGCGATCCTGGGTTTGAACCCAGATCTTCTGCAGGAGCTCCATGCCAAAAGGAAATTCGGCGTTCATTCCACGCGCGGTTGCAGTTCTTCATGCAATATGAAAGAGTTCGCATCCGGGTCCGTGGGCGCATCGCTCTCGAGTGCGTTTCAGCCCAGTTCTATTGATTCCTGAGCAGAGCGCTCGCTTCATTACCCGAGAGCGGGCGTAATTAGCGGGATTAGTCAGTGCTGGGGGGATAATTAGGAACGAGAACCTATAAGCAGAGGGTCGTGCGGCACAGCACATGTTCTGTAGGTGTTACGCCGAGCCGTTTCGATTCGTTAACAAACCCGGACCCCTTCGTTAAGATCTCACCCACGTGTGCGCCGCGGTTCGCTCGTACGCTGCAATAATCACACAGAAGAGACGATCCCCGGATTGTTCAGTGAACAATTACCCTGTTACATTCGCCGCACTGCTTCCCAAAGCACAAAAGCAAGGCATGTGCGGTCATGGTGTAAACAAGGCACACGAGTCCCTCGTCCAGAGTGACGGATGAGCTAGGCGAACGCATGCGGTTACGCGTGAACGTCGGCGAATTATCGAGCGGCCACTCCCGAGCCGCTCCGGGATCAGGACCCCAAGGAGGTAAAACAGCAGACCCTGGATATCGGACGTGCGAAAAGAAGCCAGCATACAAAACGAGATCTTTTATTTTGTAATATATTTATGCTCGTACACCAGCAAAATAAAATGCATATCTATAATTCCATGGCGATCCCAGTGAACTTTTGGCCGGCGTTCCTTCGTCGGGTCACCACCAGTACGGGTTCGGGGCGTGACGCACGGCGAGGGCTTCAGGCAGAAATGAAACGTTTAGGGTCTTTTACAGAAGTACTTAAAAAAACAAACAAACATGGAAATAAAAACGGAACAGTTCGGAACAAAACGTACCACTCTGAAGAACACTGGGAAGGTCAATCAGGTCGTCTCACATCTCCAACATTCATGTGTGCTTTTGGCTCTCTGGCTTATTTTTTTTTTTCCGTTTGTTTGTTTGTTTGTTTTTGTTTGTTTTTTTAAAACTTTTTCTCCTGGGTCATCAGTTCTGGACAGTGTAAGCTTTTGCAGGTAAAGAAGAGGAACGAGAACTCTCTGCGGTGTGGCTTAGACACGGCATGTTAAAAGTGACATAGAACAAACATTTTGGGCACTGAGTCTATTTTATATACATTAAAACCGTATGAGTTTTGTAAAGGCATCCATTTCTTAAAACGTGTCTTTATGCATTTTATTCTCAGGTCACCCGCGCTTCCTCGTCCCACAGTCTCGCTCTGGACCTGCAGGTACGGTTTGTTCCATTGTCATGAGCAAAAGCGATCCGAGAGAATCCGATTAGGCCCTAAGATGTAGATAAGGACAAGCAGAAGAGGGCGAGAAACAGAAGAGACGAGGCGTTAAGCGTAGATCCCTTACTCTTCAGACACAACTGGTCCGACTTGGGCTTTTTGGAGCACGACTTCTTCTTTTTGGCCGGTGTTGATGACGGTTGAATGTTCAGCAGCTCCGGGCTGAGTTTGTCCATGGACTGGTCGAGATTGTTGGACAGCGTTCCCAGTGGGCCGTCGTTAAGGCTCACCCCTTGCTTGCCCCGAGTCTCGTTTTTTATCCGTTCCATTTCATGGACTTTAGTCTTTGATATATTCTCCTTCTCTTTCTGGGGGTTGTTTGTGATTTGCCGACTGTTGTAGGACGACGGGTCGGGGAGAGACTTGCTGGAGATTATGGACGACTTGTCGTTATCTGAAAGGCAGCACAGAGGAATGCTCTCGCCCAGCGGGTCGTCAAAGTACAAGAACTTTCCAGGCTGGGACTTGGTCTCGACGCATCCTTCCAGGTCGTTGCTCTTGAGTCGCTTCAGGTCCTTGCCCACCAGGCTGACCGGAAGATGGCACTCGAGCTCAGAGCTGGAACCTTTGAAACGCTTGAACCAATCCCAGAGCGGTCTGGCGCGGCAGTCGCAGATCCACTGGTTCCCGTTGAGACGCAAATACTGCAAGGACACCAAGGGTTCCATGACCTCGCCGCTCAGCGCGGTCAGGTTGTTGTAAAACAGAAACAAGGTGGTCAGCTTGTCCAGGTCGCTGAACGCCCGCTGCTGGACGTGAACGATCCGGTTTTGGTGCAGGAGCAGACGGTCCAGGTGGACCAGCCCTCGGAGCGTGTGGTCCGTCACCACCTTGATCTTGTTGTTGTGCAGGAACAGGTAGGTCAGGTTGGCCAGGTCCAGGAAAGTGTTGTCGTGCAACGCGAGAAGGTTGTTGTCCTGTAAATACAGGTACTGCAGCGAGAAGAGTCCACGGAACACCCCGGTCGGGAGTTCGGACAACCCGCAACTGTGCAGGTGCAGAATCTGGAGCTTGGCCAGACCCCGAAAGGCCGATGGACTAATGATCCGAAGGTTACTGTTATCGCCCATGTCCAGCTCTTCCAGTCTCTCCAGGCCGTAGAAGGCCCCGGCCTCGATGTGGCTGATGTTGTTGGAGTACATCCAGAGGATGGTGAGGTTATGCACTGAGCTAAAGCTGGTGGAATGAACCACCGTCAGTTTGTTGCTCTGCAGGAATATCCGCTGGCTCCGGACCGGGATCTCCGTGGGAATGGATAACAGACCCTGCTGCTGACAGGCCACGGTCGGCCTGGGCTCGCTGTAGCACATGCATTTGGCCGGGCAGCTGTTTAACACCGGAACCAGGTTCAGCCACAGGAGCAGGCAGAAGATTCGGCTACCTGGGGGGAAAAAAAAAAGGAGAAGGAGAGCGCAAGTCAGTCTGGCACCATGAAGGATCAGTTCACATTAGCGCTGCCTGTAAGAAGAACTAATTAAAGCCTCTTGTTGAAGTCATTAGTCATGTTATAACTTTAGCCACGCAGGTGCGCGAATAAGAACGAAAGAAAGAAACGACAAAGGAAGGCACAAGTGCAGCAAATCGGAGAAACGAACGGCAAACGCGCAATGGAACGAAGGGATAATAATAATAATAATAATAATAATAATACAGACTGGAGATCAGGAGAGAGGGAGAGACTGCAAGAAAAAAAAGGTTCATTGTAAAAGGGTTCGAGTCTTAGCAATAAGATGCATGCATGAAAAAAAAACAGGGCACAAACAGGTGGCACTGTATTGGTGCCCAGGCTCAAGAATCCAAAGCTCAACTAACTATCCAGTGTGGTCCAATCTGACTACTGTCACAGTACCGGCACATGTCACAGATGTTCTGAAGCCATATTCAAAGTATCAGAACGTGAGGATGGCACCTGTGGGAAGAAGCTGCTGCAGGACAGTGTTGTACTTGTGAAACCCCGGATCCACAGTGGGTACATTGTCGGGTATCGACGTTGGCATCGTTTCAGCATGTAAGCACTCATTAATTCATCTTGAGCAAAACTTTCATCTTCATCTTTCATCGCTGAACTCGAGATGTCCTGGGCGGGCACACTGCCGGGGCACCATGCTGTGCGGTGCCAACCTCGCGGCCTCCCTCCATGGCTAAACGGCGCTCGACAGCGATCCTGCCCTGCACTTTTCCCCACCGAAAACCTGTCTTCTCGCTCTCTTAGCCTTCTCCTCCGCCGGAAACATGTCAGACTTTCACTCCGCGGATGATATAAAAATATCCCGTCACCAGGCTGTTCTGCTTTAGGCTCCACCAATCCGTCAGACCTACTTTTTGACCTGCTGCTCATTAGCACAGAGGCAGACGAAGCAGCACGGAAGAGCCGAACCTGCATCCTGCTCCTGCTCTCGTCTCCCTCGACTGCTTCAGCGCCACGCCTGCTGGCCTGCAGGGCGGTCCAGTGCCACGGTTGGTACTTTTATTTAATCAGCCGGCAAGATCTCTGTCCTCTTTCTGCTTAAAACCAACATTTGAATAAACAAGGGGCGAACCGGAGGGACTTCAAACCACTATCAAAGGCCATTCTCGACCATTTTGGGGCCAGCCTGCTTCACGGACCCCTCTAATTACAGAAAGTGAGGGGAGGGGGGGCGAGAACGTAAACACCGCGTTCTCGAGCACCAAGAGTATCGGGATCGGAATTGCGAGCGGCTCTTAGCGACGCGAGTGCCTCTCTGACTCATTACACGGGAGGCTGCACTCACACCTCGCCGTGCATTCGCTGCGCTCTCTTTTCACAGAAAAGCACTCGTCCCCGATAAAAGACATTCAAAGCAGGCACGTGCCGAACAGGCGAATGGCGTGTTTTCTCCGGCGTCTCATTAAATTATTTGTGAGGACAACAAAAAGTGGAACGCCAGCGAGCGGGCACTCGAGCTAACCACGAGCGCAGGGAGGGAAGAGAAGGAGGAGGGAAAGATCTCGTTAAGGCGTGGGCACGCTGGCACGCTGGCACGCTGGCATGGGTGGTGTGGGTGATTTCCAGCGTGCTGGTTGTGTTCGGAACGAGCGATGAAGTCGTAATTGTTAATAGACCGAACGAGCAACTTTATCTTTCCTACCCAGGCGTCCCATATCCTCCGCTCTCACATCAGCGTGCTACAAGACTTCATGTCACACCTACGGCGCCGAATCCATCAGCAGTGCACACTCAGGAGTTTCACATCGCTCCTAATTTAACAGCGAGCTGGCAGTGGTTTCACACCGCACGGCAAATGCCGGGTGTTAAAAACTTTCATCTGTTTCATTCTCTATAAGCTGTAAGACCAAATCCAATCCAATCTGTCTTCACGGCGCATTCATGTCTAATGTGATGCCAGACAAAATAACCTTACAAACTAGGGATCTTTCTCGCCAAGCCGAATCTCAAATAACCGAGTGAAACCTTCTTTTTTATACTCCTGGAGAACATCACCTCCAAATCACGCCTTACTTGAGAAATGAGAGAGTAACTTTAAACCCTAAGTACAGACTAATCTAAAATCAAGTTTAAATGAAGTTTAGAGCTTAATCTTTATATTGTGATGTTTATCCACAGGGAAGAGAAAGTACCATTGCACAACAAAGGAAAAACACAAGTGGACTTTTGTGCATCTCGTTGAAGCGTCGTCGTCTTAATAATCCACGTTTTAATTAGCAATCAGCGAGGTCTGGTAATCACACTAATGCCCCCTGATTGGAAACACGCAGTCAAATTATTAGAAAAATAATCAAAACCAAAACAATTCACACCCCAAAGCGACTCCGGCATCCTTATCGGGGATCGTAAAATGAACTAAACAGAACTCTCAAGCTTTTGAGTTTTGACTTTATTTAATTTTATACGGACTGAACTACGAGCTCAGAATTTCAATTCTTCCAACAGGATGCACGTTTACGGGATCCAGCACTGCAGTACCTTCTAGGCAGGGTCCCAGGGGGACCAGGGGACGTCCCATCCCTGCTTGTCCCCAAGCAATTCTGGGATTCCAACTTCTTTGGATAGATTTGATTTCAGCTCCTGTTTCCAAGCAACGTGAAGGTCGGTTACATCACAGGACCCCAAAAGCTGGACTGGTGCCCTGTATGGGGCGTACCCCTGCCCGTGCCCCTAACCCGGTCACACTTGGACACTTTAGACGCCACCCGAACACGGCGGTGCAAAAGCGGGTCGCGTGAGCTCGAGCTTTACTTGAATTCCGACATTTGATGCGAACGTTTAAAGCGTTAAAGTGAGAGAGCGTCTGAGCGCCTACACCAGCCGGCTGCCCGTCTCCACCAGCCCAGCAGATGGCTCATGAATAACAGAAGCGCGGGTCGTCTGGAATCAAAACAAGCAGGGAGGAGAATGAAAGAGGCTCGCACGTGCGGCCGCCCACAATTCCTGGAAAGTAAATGGCACGGTGGTAATGAGGGACGCCGTTGGCGAACGGCTCGGAAATGCCACTCGGGCCGATAACGTAAAGACAAATACCACGCCGCAGCAGCGACGTCCTCACCTGCAAACAGCCTCCGAAAGCTCACAAAACGCCAATGGATTTCCAGTTCGTCGTTTTCCAAGTCCAGCTTGTGGCTTGGAGTGTCTGATAAACGCGTACGGGCAAAACCTGCAGCCGCTGCAGACCTTTCCATTCCATTTTTTAAGACGGCCCTAACGCAAAAGTATTTTTTATTTATCAGACAGTGAAAATGTCAGACCGCCTCCGGTCCTGAGCTGCATTTGAAAGGCACCGGTTCTGAGCTGGACTCCGAGCTGTTTGTTGCTGCCAGTCTGTTGTTGAGCTGCCAAGTCGAGCAAGTGTCACACGAAGCGAAGAGAGCAGAGTCTCCTGCCATGTGCGCTCCTATTAAAACAAATCACAATTACGTGCTTCGTAAATAGACGATACGAATCACAAATACGTGTAAAAGCTTTCGCCAGGAATCCTGCCAACCGGCTCATTGATTTTCTCCATCCATTAAAGCAGACATGCTGTCATCTTGCGTCTATCTGGGAAAAAAAAATATTTTCTTTGCTTCCTTTCTGCTGCACTGCTTGTTTTTTTTTCTTCTTTTTCTCCTGCTTATCATTCGCCCGTGTGTCTTCTCCAGAAAGGATTAGGTACAAAGACTCATCTATCGCCGGTTCCAGATGGACGATAAGACACCTTAAGCCCCGTATGGCTTAGTACCTTCGAGGACAATAACCTCAAACTCCCGATAAAATCATAACAGCGGATGTACGTAGGTAAATCCACGGAACGGCGTCCACGCCGCAGGATTGCGTTGCCGCCCATAAAAGTTTCAACGAGGCAATAAACAGCAATATTCATCGATTTTCGGGCTTCCGCGCCAGCCCGTAAATCTGCGCCCCGTTTCATCCGAGTGCTCGTGCAGCTGGAGGAATCAAAACAAAATAAACGTCGGGTCCATTTAGCCGTTTGTATGAGCCGTTAACAAAAAGGCGCGGAGGCGAAAAGGCGAAAAGAAATAAATGGAAGCAGCCCGTTCGCAGCCCTCGTTTATTTTCCAAACTAGTGACTCCGTAATGAGTGAAAAACGGGCGGAAAAATCGCTCTGGTTAGCGCCTCCACTTGTGTTTCTGCATTATTTAAAGGCGGCGTCGTGTAAAATGGGCTTTTTGTCGACGCGGTGGCAGGAGAGGAGGAACAGAGCTCTGGCACTATCAGTAATCTTACCTTATCATATCAAAAAAACGTCCAAAGTCTCTGCGTTTATTATTATAGGATCGGAAGCCGTGGCTTAATGCCAGCGCCAGCACGATTAGGTCAGAATTAAACCAGCTCCTTTACCCGGCCAGGAAAACAACACCCAGTTTCCTTTTATCCGCGTTTTACGTTTCACACGAACGTTTAAAAGCTCGATCTGAAAAACCTGCTGTGCTGCATCATAATCTTTACCTAAATGGCACCCGATTAGTGGTTATAATGGCGCCGGCCTTACCAACCACCCCGACAGATGAGGGTATTAGTGCAGTCCAGGTGCAACTGAGGTCCCGTGCCAACGGAGCTCCAGAATGCCCCCCGTTAAGACCCTGAGCAGGCACGCTGAATATCACAAGCTGTTCCACTGTACACTCGTTCTTACCACTGACGAACCCAATCCATCAAACGACAATCAACGGACAGTGTGCCAACTGTGCCACGTTCGTTATAATCCAAGCATTTCTGGTCGGTATAAGAGAGTTATAGTAAAAGTAATAGGCCTGATTCACGTCTATTCACGTTTCAATTCATCAGGCGGTAAGACCGGGCGCTCAAAACCATCCCCAAACACGCCACGTTTCCCCACAGCGCCTCGTCAGAGGCATAAAAAAAAAAAGGGAAAACAATTTGTTCCGGGCCTTGTCTGCACCGACCGCATGCCCTCCATCACTGTGGCGCCTCGGTTCTTGTGCGCTAAAATAAGTGCCTATCACGTTTCAATGGACTCCGGAGCCAAGCGTCTGGGGAAGCCGAGCAAAAGTGTCAGCTGTCAATATTGTGCCCCGGTGATGAAGTGGGTGAGGAAGAGCTGCGGTTACACGGGCGATACAGGGATCGACTGCGGCACCAGAAACAGCCTTCCGTTATTCACACGGTTACTGACAGGATTTCCGAACGACTGCGCCCAGGTCTCGTTACTCACGAGTGGGAACATCCCGCTATGCCCTGAGCTAGTTCACAACACGATAAAGAAAGTCTGTGTTACCCAAACAGACATTTAATGCCGGTTTTCTTACTCTGCCCGTCAAAGGCGTCAGAAAGCCCTGCCACTTGTTTGTCCTCCAGAAAGTGCTTATTTGGATACGACGCCCTCTGGTGTTCAAAAAATGCAACTGCAGAATGACGCATCTTAATGACTGGCGTTGCAGTTTTCGGTAAAAATGCACCCTTCTAAAGTTGAAAAACGCCCCCTATTTGGCGACTGTTCAGCCCCTTGTCCCGGTGAGAATCAGAATCGTCCTGGAGGAACTCAGCGTTATTGTTTGGGAATTAGTTAAACCTCGGCGCGTCATTTTGACACTTTCCCCTTCCACACACTGACAGGATGATGCAAAGTGCAGTAACGTAGGGCGGCGGAAGGGATAGCAGGAGTCGTTTGGTGGGTGAATAAACTCTTTATGCATCTCCAGAGTGTTTGTTTCGCAAAACCCAAAGCCCCGTTTCCATATTTCCATATGAATAAAGACGGCGTTTCGAGGCGTCTTGCTAAATACACAAACTAAAACTCGCCCTGCGGTTCAGTCCGGTCATCGAACGCTGACGCCGATATTGAACCGGCCGATCGCGGGGCACGAGAGAAACGGGGGGGAACATGAGGAACTGAATCAGACGTTGTTCCTTCCACACCCTCGAATCGTAGCTTTTCATCCCCTTTGGAGGGGTCCTTCTTAATTGGGAGGCAAATAAGCCGTCAGGCCGTTATGTGGAGCGTTAAAACGGCGTTCCTCCCATTCTATTAGATTGACTAACTGTCTCGGTCGCCGCTTCTCCCCGAGCTTTTATTAGCAATGAAATTCAATTTGGAGCCGGTGAGCTCGCGGCCCTGGGGGTGGGAAAATGCATTACCCCAGAATAAAAGGGAAATGGGAAGTAATGAGTCAGTGCTGTATGATCTCGGAGGCTCTCCATCATCGCCGTTGAATTATTGGCCTCACTCGGCTTTGTTTATACATTCTTTGATTCACGCGCCGCATTCCATCCGGTCTCTCCGCAGGGCCACGGTCACAGACCCGCCCCGGGGCGCTTTTGAACCGCTGTCATTTTCTCACCAACCCGTCCGTGCTCATTCACACAATCGTACGTAAAAACCAGGGCGAGGAGGTCGCGTTTCTGCCAGGATGGTTTTCTGACGTTAAAGAAACGAGGCAACGTTCACGAAAGTAACTGCTGCACAAAGCACGGCTCACTGGTCAAGCCGGTTTTCATGATTAACCCTTCTTGGGGTGCCTGAGAGTTTTGGAGAAATGAGCTGGCCGGTCCCTGGAGGCTCTGGAACGTTCTGCCCGACTGCAGGAGGGTAAACAGGCCATCATTTTGTGCTGAACCACATTTCCCAGAATGCTTTGTGGGCTAATCAGGAGAGGACAGGGGCGTGGTCAATGCTGGACCTTTGTAGAGGGTTGGGTAGAGCCCCGTGAGGGACAGTCAAGAGAAGCAAGATAGCAAAGGGTGTTAATCGTTCCAAAGCAAAACAAACAAACAAAACTACATGGACAAAAGTATTTGAACGCTTCCTTGTTTGTTGCTTCTGAAGGAACAGGGTATTTTTTGAATCTCGCCTTTTCTGGGGCATCTTTCTGCCGTCCACCTGACACTACACGCCTGGCATTAGAGGTCATGCCAACACCAGGGTCATGTACATCTTGTTCCCCTTAATGAAGTGGTGTGGGTGCATATGCAAACCATAGAAGGGGTGTCCACAAACTTTTGAGCCACCGCCCCACACTTCTGCAATAGTAATCTGCAAAATAAAATCCTGCGCCGTTCCCCGGGGGAGGATCTGTAAAGGATTCGTCCTCGCCAGCTTCTTACTGATCTCGCGCTCTTTAGCGAGTGTAAACACCCTGGAGACAAATTGACCTGAAACCGAGCTCAGGCCTTTTATCTCTCTTCGGCTTTCTGAACGCATTAAGGCCCGGGCAAAAGGCACGCCTGGTTCCTGCAGACGTCTTCAATACGGACGGCTTCGTTTTCTCACCAGACGTCGAGCGACATGCTAATAAAGCCAGCGTTAACGCCGGTTCATCGACAGTGTGACCATCGGTCTGAGCTTGCAGATTACCAATTAAGAGGATGCCAGGTATAAGATTATCCACCGCTCAATAAAGAAAATGCTATCATTCTTGAATGCAGTCAGAATTATTAGCGTTGGCGCCGTGGGTTTAGGCTCTGGATAACGAACAGGAAGACACAGAGGGCCAGGTGTCGCACCTCACGTTAAAATTCCTGCCATTACAAGGCCAATCAGGCTGAACGAGCCCCCGGTTCTGCTCCGGACCCAGCGAAAAGGCTTATAAAGGACAAAGATGGGAGTCAGGGATGAGTAAAGGCAGTGCTGTTTTAAAAAAGGAGCCTTTTCTTATTCCTTCTGCCTCTTCTTGTGTCGTATCAACTCGGTAAAACGGGCTAAGAATCAAACAAACTTGGAGGCTGATATTCTCCGTTAAGTTCTCCAACTTCTGAAGTCCAAAGAGTCGTCCTAAAAGCACGGGAAAATGCCATGGCACAGATTTTACACGGCCCGAGATAAAGATAAAACCCATCTCAAGTCAGTCATGGTTCCTGCCTTTAATAAGTGGAACCTGAGCGAGAGCCAAGCCTAATGTTATAAAGAGCTTCCCATCCACTCACTTATATGAATAGCTCTTAGATAACATCAGCTCAAAAGTATTTATCTAAAAGCCTCGGGTCACCAGTACCAGGAAGCATCGGCCGGTCGGACGTCCTGGAAACAATGGCGGGAAATGTTGTGGCTACGCTTTTTTTAAAGGCTCGGGTCAAGGGTAAAAGGGACAACACGAATACACCTACAGTTCGTTTTCTTAAGAATAAGATTAACAAAGTGTGTAAACAGCCTTAAAGGTGTGATCGGTGCTTTCGGTTAAATCATTTCTGCCCTCCCGATCTTAAAGGTGCAGTCGGTAATTCTGGGCCGGTCTTTTCTACACTGGGGAACGTTCCCATAGCAGAAAGTTTTGAATCCAGATTCACACCATTAAATAAAAAATAAAAACAGCTTCCTTCACCAAAGAGCCATAACATCAAGGATCATTATTATATTAAAGGTGTAATCAGCGATTCGGCCGTTTTGGGGCTTTGCTTTTAGAATTCGACTCGTTTCTGACGCAGCGAATGTTAGTGCTTTGACGAGTAAGAAAGCACGGGCAACGTTTAAAAAGCCTTATCCATTTCGACATTACCGCACCTTTAAAGGTCTGATAAGCATCGGAACAATCGGAGAGCATGATGGATGGCGGCGTTTCTGTTGAAGGTCGGGACTTTGCTCGCTGCTGAGTCAGTCTTTGCTTAAATTAATAAAGGGACCTGCATTATTAAGCACCTGGCCGGGTCCTGCTGCACAGGGGAGGGTTTGGGGCTCGATTTGGAACTTCATCAGACCTCCATCTCTCGCTTCTGATGTCTTGTCTCCAGCTGTTTGCGTTTCTCGGTACCTGGCGGTTCCTGCACGCCCCTGCTCACCTCGCCTGGCACTATCTTTGCCCCGCTGCCTGATGAATGCCCTTCCCGTCAGCGCCCTTTCCCTTAAAGGTCGTAGCTCCGCTTTAACAGGTGCATGGCGATAAAACAGAGATGGAGGCTGATTTACGCTCCGCCCGCCCGCGCGCACACACACACACCCTGCCAAGCAGATAAGGTGGGTGCAGGGGGAGGGTGGCACAGCCCCGCTTTCAGATAACGCAGGAGAAAGATGTGGCAGAGTCAAAAAGCCTCGAGAGGAATAAAAAAAGACCTGAAGTTCGGAGTCATGCCACGTGAAAGTAAGACCACGGGAAAACGGTACGAGCCATGCCAGCACTGGCACAGCCTTCGGGGGGGGGAACTCAGGACAGGGAGGAGTTTCCTCTGGTCAGAAGCTGCTCTTTAGAGGCCGTAACCACCGTGCCATCTAAGACCCTTAACTGCTAGATTACGGTCCTGCTTTCCCAGTGTTACCTTCTCCAAACCGAGACCTAATTATCGAGCTGATCTGATCCTCGTTACGGATTTGGGCCGGCGTCCCTCCTCACTTTATCACCGGTCCGTGGCGCGTCCTTCTGCCATCCGGACGCCAGCGTAATGGCCCAGCTGTCTGAAGCTTCTGCTTTGCCGTGTCGCTAATGAGCGCTGGCTGCTGCACGAGACCAACAATCTGCCATCCTTATTATAAAGAACCGGAAAAAAAAGCCCTAAAAGGTGCCGTAACTAAACGGCTCCGGCATCACACGGCATTCAAACTGCAATCTGGTGAAAGCGTTGATTAAAACCGCTGGCCATCGAACGAACAAAAAACGAACACACGCGTGCTAATAAACGACAACGACAACAACAACATCCACTTTCTGAAAGTTCACGGCCGCCTAGGGGGCGCTGCTAAAGCACCGGCCATCTTTTGAGCGCTTCTTTATTAGCAGAATTATTTTACCGATTCTAGTGCTGGAACTGATGCAGAAAATCACTGTTTTTAGGCAGTTGATTTTTCCACTTCTTGTTCTACTTTCATCTTAAAAATAAAAAACGAAAGCACAGCCATTAAAAAACCCTACCTCTGTGACGTTCCGATTAACGTTTCGATTAAATACGGTAGAATTTCAATTAAAATGAATTCTTCTGCCCTTTTTATGGTTTCGTTGCACAAACCGTATTCGCCGTTATTATTATTATTATTATTATTAAAAAATAAAAGGTCCCCTTCTGGCCAGATCTCTAAGTGAAACAGGAACGAGTAAAGAACAGTCGTGGTTCGGCGTCGGCTCTGCTAATTAGCGCCTGCGCTTCAGCTAAGTGCCTCGCTAGCTATGGTAGCTTGTTGTGTCGCTAAGCATGACTAGCAGGCAGGAGGGATCATTAAGTGAAAGAACACACACACTGTGAAGGAGCAGCAGATCCATTCGCTTCATATCACCTTCAGTTCCAGCTCATCTTTTGGGGTTTTTTGTTTTTTTTTACCTGGTTATCCCCGCTCTATTGATTTTCCCCGGCGCTGGCGCTCCTGAATCGATAATATTTTCTCTCCCACACACTTCTGTCGAGCCGCTAATCTCCCTTCCAGTGGATTTTTATTCTTTTGGGGTTTTTTTTCCCCTTTCTGTTCTTAATCGGGTTTTCTCTTACGCCCGCTCTCATTCGACTCTGACCGCAGACGTTTAGAGAAATCTGCTGAGTTGTGGATGCTGCCTGGCATCACCAGGGCCTGTCAGGCTCGTTTCGGCGGTCCGGGGGAATCGAAGGGGGCGGACGGTCAGCTAACGAGCCTCGACCGTTAATCGAGCTCTTTTACTAATCGCGTTTGTTTTTACGTTTCATTTCCACTCGTTCTGAAATGAAGCTCGTCCAGGGATCCGGTGCCCGTCCCGGAAAACACGAGAGCGCAACGGACCATGCCGTTCCCCAGGGGGATTAAAACGGACCGGGGTGCCCCCGCACGACACCGTTGCTCATTAAAAAGACTCTAGGGACGCAGCAGATGAAATGCAGTTTGCTTCAAAACAAACGGTGCAAAAAGTTAAGGATGGGACGATGCGTTCTGCGTGTTACGCCACCTGACTGCAGTTGCGTTTATCGAACAGAAGGAGGCGCAACCGTGTAGCAGCCGTTATTCGATTTGTTTACGTTTGGAAAACAAATGACTGAAGCTTTCCTAGTGAAACCAGAACTCTTTCATTTGGGGCAATTAGGAATCCTTAAAAACATGGTGCTGCTAAAAAAGCGACAGAACCGGCCGGAGCGAGTCATTAAAAGCGGCCCGTGTCATTTCTCTACATCATCTCCTTCCATTCTCGCTCGTTAGTGGTCATGTGATCGCTCTCCAGTGCTTCTTAATTAGGTTTGGGGTGCTTTTAAAGCACTGGCAGGATGGCTGGTTGGCTCAACAGCCGATTCGACACGAAAGAAATTGTTTTTTTTTCTTTCCTGGCAGTCAGAAGCCCCCCCAGATCATCAGCGAGAGCAGCTCGGGTTCCAGGCTTTCGGTCCAGTCTGGGATTTGTAAACGCGATGGAAATGTTATGATGTTATAACCAACTACGCAAATACCACAAGTGCAACAATCAACGAGATCCCCAAAACCCCATACCACCCGCGAAGCATGGTGGAGGGATCCTTAGGTAATGTTAGGTACTGTTAAGACCTGTTTATTGTCTCTGGAGATTGGCATGCTCTCCTGGATCTCTTCCAGGTCAACAAGATGGACGGGATATGGGAATAATGATGCGTTAGGGTCAACACCCTGCAATCTCTGGTCCTGCTGTCCTCTGGGGACGTTCTATCGATCGTCTCGCCGCTATAATTAGTCCTCGGTCAAACTACAGCTTGGTTGCTTCGCAGCATGCAGAGCTTAAAAGGGATTAGGAACAAAACGGACAAACGGTAAGAGAGGGACGCTCTCCTTTCTTCACTCGCCATCTGCTTGTCCGGGCATCTGGAGTCCTTCTGGACGTCCCCAATGGCCAGCCGTGCCGTGCAGCACAGGGCTGGGGGAGAACTCTGTGCCACT
Source organism: Parotocinclus haroldoi (assembly GCA_034779995.1). Taxonomy (NCBI): domain Eukaryota; kingdom Metazoa; phylum Chordata; class Actinopteri; order Siluriformes; family Loricariidae; genus Parotocinclus; species Parotocinclus haroldoi. Next base: position 11,640 of record JAUZST010001036.1, on the reverse strand, counting down.
GGTATGGGACCATGGTTTAAAAAAAGGCTGCAATCCCTCTGGGTGAGATCTGAACCTGGGACGATGCAAACAGGAACTGGAGGAAAGCAAGGAGCTGCGCAGACGCTTATAAAGGTGGGCAGAAGAATGGTTCAGGAACTTCTTTAGGAGCCAGGTCATCACATATGGGCATGGAGAGAAACTCCAAACTTCAGGGCAGTGCCCAGGTAAGGATGTATCTGTGTGGCACCAACGCTACCTGCTTACCAACGTAACCAAGGTTCCTCTGATTATCACCTCCTTCTCGTCTATAAGAAAAAGCTCGAGTTTGCCCCCTAGTGTTTCTGTCACTCCCTGAGGAATTGCCATCAAATATAGCTGACCTCCTTTCCCCAGATTATGCAGATAACGCCTCACTTTTGGTTCATCATATGATTTCTCTACGAATTAATAATGCAAGCCGTCTCCCTATCGCGTCCGCGGAACAAACCGAAAAACCGTCCGTCCGTCCGTCCGTCCGTGCGCAGAATCTCCTTGAAAGCAGACGCCGTGGCTTTCCGGTTCAGCGGGAGCAGTATTTTCTGAATCTCTAAGAGCTGATGCAGCCGTTAACGTGGCGAGCCATCTGTGTTTTGGTCTCGGCGGGCCCGGCTAAAGAAGAGCAGCAGGAGCACAACGGACCCACAGCTCATTAGGAAGGCAGAAAGAGAAACAGCAGGTCATCTCTCTCTCTCTCTCTTTCTCTCTCTCTCTCTCTTTCCGTCTCTCCTGCAGAATTTGCCATTTACATCCACCGACATGACCTGTACTCGCTCTTCTCTTATCAAACCCATCCTCCCTTCCTTCCTTCCTCCTGATGCTCACGCTCTGCCTGAATTAGATAAAGCACAGGGAAACAGGACTATCGCAGGCTCTGCCCGCAGGACACTCGTTACTGCACCGGATGGTTCCGTGGGAAGAATCTCTAAAGGAAGACGGCATCGTGAGGTGCCGGGGTATTTTAGGAGCCGTTATCACGACGTTGGTTAGAAAATGCAAAAATGGCATGTCACCTAAATGCAGTTGCATTTTTTGAACAGCAGGGGGCCACACGCCATGTCCCCATATGTTATAAATGGAGCAGATTAAAGATCAACAAAGTCCCTTTTCTTGGGATGAGCCCGTGGAGAGAACCTTGGACGATCTCCTGGCTAAGGTTGGTGGTGGATTGGTCTCTAGAGGGCATGTGGAAGGCGTAAGACATGCCACGCTGCCCTGGCATGGATTAACGGGTGACTGATAAATCCTGGCCGGGGTCAAATCTTACGGCGAACGTCTACGATCCACATTCTCCCGCCTCTCGTTTCGTTAGCTCGTTTGGACGGACAGGGACCGTTCTGAGGTCGAATATCGATCGACCATCCACCCTTGGCGAGCGTGATCCCTCACCAAGCCCCTCTGATGGGCTCTGATTGATGATCGGTGTCACTGTGCCCTCGAGGACGACGCCAGCTGCATGCGCCACTCTCGCCCTCGTCTCCGTCCCATTCATCAAGAGACTCAGCGGGCCCGGATCGGATCCTTCCTCTCTCTTCAGCCCACCCCCTCCCCTTTACCCTCTGGTGACCATCGAGCCGGACTGTCAGTGATATAGAGGCGATGTAGTTTAGAATTTATTTATTGAGCTGAAGCCACATCTTTAGCTAAACTCACGGGTCATTGACTCTCAGAAGAAAGAAGGAAGAGAAAGAGAATGAGGGCTATCTATCAGCAGCTAAGGATAAGCTCACTAAAGACCTTCACTCTGCTCGAGAGAGCTAATCAGGTGAACATTGTTTGTTTGCGGCAACAATCCCGGTGGTGGACGAATCTATGAGGGTTCTGCCACGTACTCCAGGAAGCCCACTCTGGATTTGACTTGGGCTCAGCTGGAGTAGGGAGTTTCTTCACTGCCAACTTTTTGGACTCTCACCTCACCTGTCTGAGATGTTTTCCACCGAACAAATGCAACACACTTCTGATTTCACCAGGTTTCCTTGGCCGCATCCTGTTTGGAGCTTCAGTCTGGACTTGATGCCTGGGCCTGGGCCAGTTACCCATGGTGCCATGAACTGCTTCGGAACAACACATCGTTGAACGTCTGCATTACGTTCTGTGAAACTCTTAAGTCTCTCTTAAACTCCCGCCTCTGCCCGCGGCTCTGCAGCCTTCATTTGCTGTAAAAAGCCAATTTTTCGATTTCCTATGACAATCGCTAACAAATCGATCGTTAAAGACGCCGATCGGACGGCCGTTAGACGCTGCCCCAGAGGTTCTCTCGGAGGTAATCGTGCTCCTCGGGTTTCTTACCCGGCTCTTGATCAATTTTAATTAATGGAAATTCAGCGCTCCTTTTGCTTTCTCCTGAGCGCCGTCTTTTGCTCCCTTTTCTCATTATGATTGAACGAGGCATAGCAAACAAAAGCCGAGATCCTGCCGCGATACCTAAACCTATTATCTCAGCAGCCTTGACTCTTGTTCTGTGACAAATTGGTGTGGGCAAGAGCAAAAAAACAATCCAGACGCCTAACAAGGGCAGCGCTGGCACGACCCGTGCGTGCCCATTTGACGAGCGCCGGCGTTCGAAACGGCATCCTTTTGGAAAGCAGTGACCGACCCCATAAACACACACACACACACACACACACACACGAGGCTCCTCTTTGAAAAGTCGTGCTCAGCGTGGGCATTGATCAGCAAAGAGCTCTCGCCGTGTCGAGCCTGACAGCAGCCTTTAATTAGTCTCATGCGCGAAGGTCAAAGTCATTTACGCTCTGTTTGAACGGGGGGATCAAATCCGCTAAAACCAACCGCCACGGCTGCCTGGCATTTTCCAGATTTTAGCTCTGAATAGGTGCAGGGGGAATTTACATTCCCCATCAAAACTCAGGTTGATCCGCCGCTGAGCAAACGCAGACACTGGAAAGACAATTCTGCTTCTCATCAAAAGCGCAGCCCCAAATAACGCAGGCTTTATTCCGTCTTGTTTTGTTTTTTTTTCCTCTGATGCCACCGCTTGTGCATTATGAGCCGATTTTAGGGTGGATCTGCGCTCTTAGGACGTCCCAAACGACCCAAACCGAGAGGCAAAGATGAGAGAGAAATGAAAACCCGGGACAGTTTGGGCACCGTATGTTTCAGTGGGCGTCCCATCCTGGGGCGAGCGACGTTCTGTTGCTTCGTTAAAGGTTCGTTAGCAGTCATGCATCTAGGTGGAGCGTCCCCCAAAGCCAGATCTTTACTCAGGGAAAGTCCTTCTCTCTCTCTCTCTCTCTGTGCTGTGTGTTTGGACCCGGAAAAGCTTCAGGACGAGAGCGAGATGTTATCAGGAGCAAAAGATAAGCGCCTCTACCACGTGTTAAGTGGGCAAATCGAACTGTAGGAGATGAAAGGCCGGGCATCTGTCGCCACCTGGAAGAGAGAACACCTGCAAACCGATGCCATGTACGCCCGCCGCATACGAGGTGGCACACAGACACACCGTATCATAGAAAGGAAGTCGCGCTGAGACACCAGGGCGAGCTTTGCCCACGCTCAATCCCGTGATAACAACAGAAACGAAGAGATCTTGTCGTTAACACCTGACCGACGAGCCAGGCAGGCGGCGCCGCGGGACGAGCCGTTTCCTGATAACTCTCTCGCCTCTCTTCGTTTGCCAGAGCTTCTTCACGCCGCTTAAATCTATCGTCCTCGCGCCCGCAAAGGCATCACCCCGGAGAAACGTGGCAGGGGCATCAGAAGTGGGGAATCGGCCGTATCGTCCTCAGCCAGGAAACCTTTTTAAGGAGCAGCTTTTTAAAGCAAAGCCAGCGGACGCTTTCTCATCTTTATCTCTTATCTTTGACTCTCCCGAACCTCAGCGTCACTTCCTTATCATCCCACCCACAGCGGGGGGATGGGGGGGGGGGCAAACGTCCCGTTTAGGCTGCTCAAACTGCCTTAGTGGAGACAGCAGACGCCCCCCATCGACTCGTGCTTTCATTTGCATGCTGCCTCAATCCAAATCAAGGTGGCACGGGAGCACAAGGCACAAGGCGGAACGAGGCGGGAATGTACCCGGGATACTTTAGAGACGCCAAATGCCCCTTTGGAGCGTGTGAGGATCAAATCAGAGATCTGGAACCCCGGGCATCTAGAACAATATTTTAACCTTGAACTTTTGGTTTTGTCTAGTGGTTCAGACTTTGTGTCGTTTTTGTTCTGGTTGTACCTCCCGATTACGGTAAAACGGTCTCTGATCGAACAACGTGCTTCGAACTGTGATGAACTCATGAGGTTCATGTCACTGGAGCTCGTGATGAATTTGCTGAGAATAATAACGGACTTTAAGGCGCGGAAGCGATGAAGCAATTACGGTGCTAGAGAGCGGCTGCAGCAGCATGCGCCCGTGGCTTTAGCCGAGGTACGAGCTATGTAATGCCATGCGTACGAGAAGTGGAATGACGTGCAATGGAAACATGATGTTTAATAACAAATCCACTGAGCCACCGCGTGTGTGTGTGTGTGTGTGTGTGTGTGTGTGTGTGCAGGCGGTGCGAGGCCACAAAGATCCAGCGCATCAGCTAAAGGTGAGGAAACCTGTCGGCAGCTTAGAGCCCTCACGCTGTCTAATGTAGCATGAAATGCTCTTCTACTCAGCTCCCGTTTCAGCCCGAGCTTCCTTCATAAGTGCAAATCTAATGGCTGAACTGTTTCTCCTCAAGGGCAACGCGCGTTCTTCTCCTGATTTGTTTGGATTTGAAGGAACCAGCATCATGGATCAGCATCCTGATGACATTTCTACCCGTTATCACCCCGATTGATTTTAGACGTCTTGTGACACGACAGTAAAGCTTCGGGACTGTCTTCGCTCTTGGCCTTCAACGGCTCAGCTTTGGATAAAAGACCCTGCACCTCACGCCTCCAGGACCAAGCCGGGACCAGAACACAGGAACCTGTACTGGGTCTTGGGCTCTAGTTTTAGATTAGCGCTTCAATTGGTTCCTCTTTAGGTTCGGTTTACACTTTTCTACTTTTTCCTTTTTGTGCTCTGGTTACAGCTGTCATAGTTCTTCGTTTGGTTCTCCCCTATTATATTAGTTATCTGTTTAGTTCTACTTTGCTATACTGGGTCAGTTTGGTTCCTTTATCACATGTCCTGTTTGCACTGCCCTAATTGTTTTACTAGATCGTGGTATGGTTCTTCGATCTACGTTCTTCTGGCATCCACTGATAAACATCTTGCAATTAGTTCTTGGCTTGGTTCCTCTACAGAGTCAGCTTATACACTGTTTGTACCTTTGTTCTACCTTGCTACATTAGTTCTTGGTTCGGTTCCCATCTAAGGTCTGTTTATACGGAGATACTCTTGAATTGGTTCTGAGTTTGGTCCCTTTTTAACACTGTTTTTCGTTTGGTTCTTTCTATGGTCTGTTTACACCAATAAACTCTTACTCGTTCTTATTCTGGGTCCTTTGTAGTTCCCGTGGTTCTACCGTTTGACTGTATTATAGATACGTAAGAATTTTGCTCTTATAAGTTCCTTCGGTTCCTGGTCTGGACGCTCTGGGGTCTCGTGTGGCTGATTAGATGGAGCAGGATGTCGGAGAACTTGCTGTTGGAGGCTGCTGCATCAGTGCTTCCCTCAAGCCGTGAAGTAAAAAGGTGTATGTGTGTGTGTGTGTGTGTGTGTGTGTGTGTGAGAGAAGGACAAAGAGATAAAAGTCTCTGCATGCAGGAAGAAAGCATCAATATTCAACGTGCTCACCGCTTGAGAAAAAAAACCCTTCTAAGATTTGGATGTGCTCAGCATGTGTGCACGCATCCAGGCTCCATCACGTTCTCGCTTCTTTTTTTTTCTCCCTTTTTCTTTTTCTTGCTCTCGCATTTCTCTTCGTTTTTGTTCGTCTGATGCAGAACCTTGTGTACTTTCGGTTCGAGCGAGATGATGGAAGGACACACACCGCTCACACCTCCTCTAGTTCGGCGTAAATCGGGATCAGGGCTGGGGAAGGGGAAGGTAAGGAAGGCGGGGTGTAAAAGTCGGAGCTGGAGCCGCTTTCAGAGGGTTATGAAATATGGATGGTCGAGCTGAGGGGGCGGGGGATTCGAGAAGGAGCGCCAAGTAAAAATGGGCGTGTGGGCTTTACCAAAATAGACGATTTCTGGGACGGCACAGAGAAAGGCCATGACTTATTGAAGAGGTTTGCGATTGAGAATGGAACGCCCTCCCACGATAAACACACACTCCGCTGTGACTCACGCAGGCTTTTCATCCTGACATCTTATTCCTATACAGCTCTTGCCCACTACCGAGCTAACGGGCTGAGGATACGCCCACCGGGCACGCCGAAAATGCCCAAAGTAGGTCTGGCCGTGAGACGTCAGTGCACCGGAGGAGCCGGTCTGAAACAGAACACCGGTAACATTTACTTCAAATATTCTCCTTTAATATGGATTAATAACGGCACGAGGCTTTGTCTAGGGTCAGGTTAAACCCTTTAAGCTGCTTCTAATGGTCAGGAGCTCAGGGATTTGTCTCCTGTCCCTGGAGGAGACGTGGCAGATATGTGGGCACACCTTGTCTTTCTGTCCTTCTATGTCTCTCTTTCTTTCTCTCTCTCTCAATTTAAAACTGATCCACCTCATCGACTAAGAATCCCCCAGATTACGGTTCACATTAAACGACTTAATTATTAACAACAAATTTATGTCTGCCCTTAAAGACCGGGCTTATTACCTCAAGTTTCAATATTTCACCTAAATTACCCAGACTCACAAGCTTGGGCTCGCACTTGTTTCGCTTTCTTCCTTACGACATTATCGAGCCCGGCTGCTTTTCGATTCCAGTGCTGTAATTTTCCCTTCTGTTCTCTTCTCTTCTGTTAGTGAGAATCGTAATTGGTTTCGACGCTCTGCCATCGCTCGCTCTAATTGCTTAAAGGCTTCGCTTGTTTACCTACAGCAGCTCGGTTTTATCGAGGCCGAACTATCGCTCGGACCGCGGCTCCGCTTTCTGCATGTCCCTCACATTCGTGACTCCTCTGGCCTTTCTGTTTTATTACTGTTTCTCGTCAGGTAGCTGCCTTAACCGGAGGTGAACCCGAATGTCTAGCAACTGTCCACATTATGCACGTCGGGAAGCAAGCGCAGGAGCCGAGCGTGACCGGAATGAGTCCTGACCCAGAACATCCCACAAAACAGGGTTCAGCTTTGGCTCCAGTGCAAGGATTTAGATCTGCTGCCTAAACCTCAGACGTTTAGAACAGAATTCGGGAAGGTCTTAACTCAAGCCTCGGTGGTACTGACGTTTTAGGATCCAGGGGAATCCAAACTGCACCCCGTTTAATATGTTCGGGGTAGGCTAAAGCAGGTCGGGCCATTTTTGAGTCTACCTCGCAACGGTTGGGGATTTTCCTTGCCACTGGCGCCCTAGGCTTGCTCAGATAGGGCTGTGGAGCAAAATATTTGGACAGCCACTTTGAGATAACGCTCCATGATCTAAATAAAGGTCAGAAAGAGGTGTGTGTGTGTGTGTGTGTGTGTGTGTGTATCTAATATCTAATATATATATTTATTAATTGGATATGTATATAATCTTTATAACAGTTAAATGAGTGTGTGTGTGTGTGGGGGGGGGTGCTTATACTGTATAGGAATCATCTTTAGAAGGATCGACCCCTAGCTGCTCAGGAAGCCATTTTAACAGAGCCAGAAAAAAAGGCGGGAAAACGAGACAAAGAAATGCTTTCAAAATGGAGTCTGGAAACAACAAGGAACACAAAATGGCAAAACAATGATGCTGCTGTTTCAAACTGGAGGAAATAAAGTGGACCAACACACTAAAACTGGGATGTTTTTTGATTCCCAAACTCCCAAAATGTTTCGTTCCCTTCTGTCTTCATTCCTTTTATTCCAAACTTTCTACTATCAGAGCATCTTACTTTCCCGCCTTTCTCTCATCTTTATAATCAAACGTCACTCACTTTCTGAGCTCTTTTAAGACCATAATCAATCTCAGCCTTCTTTAGCTTTCTTAATTTCTGAAATCTTAAAAGCCCTTCTCCTTTTCGGAGACACCTTACCCGTTACCGTCTGCAGCCTCAGAGAACTAAAGCGGCAGCACCAAACGACGCCGCAGTTCAGCCTTATAAGCCCTGGCAGGCAGCTGTAACTCATTCGGGCCTGATCAGGAGCAGAGCATCATGGGAAACGTAGTGTCTGCGGTCATGACAATGTTGCAGAACATCTTAAAGCCGTCCTCTGCTGGACGGAAGAGGTAGTGCAGGTTGACCGAGCTAAGAAGTGACATTAGGGCTCATGTTTGTGCACTTAATATCGAATTCAATTAAAATAAACCAAGAACTAAACAGATACAGGCACGGGGGCGTATAGGGACCCTGGCAGATTGACTTGTCTTCACTTTATTTCATTAAGAAATATCTCAAAGTTATATCCCAATAAAGGAAGCAGCCCCTCAATCCACATTTCTTGGTGTTTTTTTTTTTTTTTTTCTCCGAGACTATTTTCAGCCCCGTTTCATTCCCAGCTCGTTCTAATTCAGCCTGGCATCCCTGAAATTAACGTGGAGGGAAAAAAGCTCCATGGCTATGGTAATATCCTCTTTGAAGATGGAGTCAGGCCGGCCCCAGAATCCCCCCCCGGTTCGGCGTGGAATACGCGATGAGCCGATCCTGCCTCGTCAGCTCTGCCGTACAGAGGACGGAACGGGGCAGGCTTTCCTCTCGAATTACTCCTCCATCAATCACGCTTAGAAATCTCCTCCTCCATTTAGGTCCTGTTTTGCACGTCCATCACGTCTGTCTCGCCTCTATTTTTCACGTAGCGTGTGGTTAAGCCCAGTCTGTTTATTCTTCGCCGGAGTGACGGGCATCCCAAGTTAACGTGGATGGCAGACGTGCCGGGGGCCAGACGTGAAACGGGAGGGCATCGGCGACGCCTCGTGAACGCTAACCAGACGTGATGTCTGCGCCATGCATATTCAAACGACCGGGCCTTTGATCAATCACTCCGACACGTCCTCTCGCTCGTCGTTTTTATTAAGCCTTTCTTATCGGATCTTCTGGCCGTGGAGTGCCAGCCTAAATAATCAGACTCTTCACAAACGGCGTCTGATAATCAGATAAGAGAACGGCTCATGAGTGCAATCCACCCTCGATAAACAAAGACAAAGGCTGAGCCCCACTTTCCGATTATCCTTTTTAGCTTTGCTCTCTAATAAAGCGCGCCGAAGAAAACAGGACGACGTTCAGCCTATGAACCGATGCCTCGTAAGTGACAGAACGGCCATTGTGAGGATTTAAACGCCGTTTAATGACGCCGAAACGCATCGATTGGTACGATTAGTCCAATTACACAAGCTTTCAGCCACACCGTGGGTTTTCCAGCAAACAAGCGTCTGCAATTTAGTCATTAACTGGATCTGAATTTGCACCCAAGCCTAAAATGTGTATGCGCTGGTCTAAAGAACGCCGCCGTCGGACTCTGGGGCTGCCGAAATGTGGCTGAAAGCCAACACGAGGCTGAAGAAATGGGTTTGTTTATAAGCTCGGGCTGGAAGAACCGATTTGAAATGATCCCCTCATTTTTGTAACGATAGATAGATAGATAGATAGAGTGAGAGTATGGAAGACGAAAGGGGTCAGAATATGCCCAACTGAAATTTCTTAACAAGAAATGGAAGGCGAAAAAAGGTCCAACACATAGATGGACAGACGGGCAAGTGTATGGAAGGCAATGAGGGTCAGAAGGCAGCGAGGAAAGGGTATCAAATGTGCATACGGATTCCCGAAACTCGCCGCTTTGTTTACTTTTTCCGATTCGCTGATTGAAGCTGAAACTTTAATCACACATGCATGTCGAAACTGTTCAGCACCACATTACGAGTCACAAATAAGCGTCTAAAGCCCTCTAACAGCTCCGAAAGGCCACAGTAAATATGAATCTTGACAGATTTCGACCGTCTTTGCAGTTTGTACGCGAGCATCTCGAGGCAGCTGGAAAAGGTCAGGTTTTGGCAGGGATCGAAGCAGCGTACAAACACAAACAGTGAATTTTAACAATCCCATCGATCCCCAGCTCTCAGCGTTGCCAGATTAGTGCAGTTTTGTGCATTTTATCCAATGGGCAAAATGTGTTCAGTACGCGAATATTCGAGCAGCTTAGCTTTTTCCAGTTCAGCCCCCGTGTGTTTAAACACACACAAATCACAGAGGAATAACAAATATAAACCTAATCATAATAAATATGCAACCTTTAAATAGAATCTAAATATAAAATACCAGGTATGGATGAGAAAAAAAATGCTCAGATTAAACTTCCAGATAAAAACGTCCAAAAATTAAACGCGATAAAATACCTGAATATATAATAACGGACCAAAAGCACAGCAATTACAAATGGAAAATATTCTAGAAAATTAGCTCGGAGAACGAAAGGTTTAAAAATCAGTAATACAAGGATTGAACAATAAACACTCCAACTAAACAGCTAAACATATGGAAAATATAATCTGAGCGGAAACGGCATATACGAAAAAATATTTTTCAAAAAAAGTTAAAGGACGCCTCGAAAATATACATTTATGAGCGTCATGTTTACTTATATATTTATATGCATAATAAAGACGCACAAGTTTGACTTAATAAATGCCTTAGTAATATCAATAAACAAACGATGAACTACAAGGGGAAATATTAATGGTTGTCATACATATTTTGTTTATTTTTTTCATTATTGTCATTAGTATTTTTAGCCATTGAATTTCATGCTTCCTTAAAGCACTGGCTTGGGGAAGCAGCCGGATGAAGAGTGGACGTTCCTCTGGACGTTAATGATGGAGCGTGTGCATTACGGTACGAGCGGGAGTTCCGGGAGGGGGAATATCCTGCATGATGAACGTATGATTGGGTTTCTGTAGGAGGGAAATCATTCAGCCTGCACAATAAAGTGAGAAAAGAGGAAGGGAAGTGGAGAATGGAAGCACCGCGATAGCTAATGGACTCTCCTATTGCTAAACAGCAGGGCTCCTTTACATTCTCACTATTTCCCTGACATTGCATTCTCGCCAGCATTCTCTCTCTCTCTCTCTCTCTCTCTCTCTCACACACACACACATTTACTGAGATATAAAACTTTACCTGGAACTGAGCAGACAGGAACCAATTCTGTATTAATTGAGATTGACTTCCAGTTTTTCCTACGACTTATTTATTCATACAGCGGATCTGAAATATGCGGGAGCCGCTCCCATATTCAATTCTCTGCCAAACTAAAGCTGTGCTGGATGCACTGGGAGCCTGAGCTGATTAGATACCATGGATCCGAGCACATTTCCACACGGCATTAAGAGATAACAAGGCCAATCCATCAGAGATACGATCAAACGTCCAGCACGGAGCATCTGCTGGTGTCTCCTCTCTCTACACGCAATCGCATCCTCTTTAAATCCTCCTTTTAATCAAGTAACGAGTCTTTATCCCCTCAAGAATGAGCTCTGATTCGTCTCTAACACCCAGTCTCTGACAAATAACCCCTCTTTTATAAATCACTTCCAATTACAATCTGGCAAATCCGAGTCTCATCTTTGACTGACGTTGATTGCTCACCATATATATATATATATATATATATATATATATATAA